>MU550680.1:295461-323897 GCA_024362625.1 Silurus asotus
CTTTAAATGATGCTTACAAAAATGTTTGGGTGAACGGTTTAGTGTCGTTCCACATCATTCACACCACATAAGATGGATTTGAGGGAAGTGACGTTTATGTCACTGTAGATATGACGAGGGGAAACTTACCACTGAGAGCTGAAGAAACTTGCAGACAACACAGAAGAGCTGAACACAGAGCACAGAGCACCTGAACCCTCAGATGCCATGCTATTCTGTCCGCCATTCTCAGCATCTTCCATAGACCACCTCTGCAAGAGAGAGAGAGAGAGAGAGAGAGAGAGAAAGAGAGAGAGAGAGAGATAATCAGCAAAACTTTTAACAAAGCAAAACAGAGGGGTGTAAGATCAGCAGCCTGGGAGGATCAGTAATTTCAGTTATACAGCAATAGTTATGTAGCCTTATAACTTCCCTACTACAACAGTCACATCACAGTTAAACATACAGAGTAAAAAAAGGCACTGGCCAGACTTTGGTTTACGCAAGACAAGAACATCGAAGAAATGATGTCCAATGACTACACCTACACAACAATCTCCTAGATATATACAGACAGGAAGACAGAAAGCAATGAAATGCAGTTTAGCATCTAGAAGTGCAAATAGCAATTGTGTAAATTACTAAATAAAATATGCAAATAAGTAAACAGCATGTAATAAATATAAAGGCTGTGGCAGTGGAAAATGTGCAGAAGCTGTTGAGTAAGTGCACTTTACCATTAAAAAAGTGGGGGGGGCACCCTGGAGCTTTTATAGTGAAAAACTAACTACAAAAAAAATTGACTGTCACTATGATTGAAGTGCTTTAATTTGAGAGGATTTACTTTCAATGCTGGAGCGTAAAACCCGCTACGCCCGCACCCCCTCGGCGTGTTGTTAAAGCGGGCGCCGGGATACTGGAGCCGAAATCTGAGCTGCCCCTCATTCAGGTGTAACTGATACAGGTAGAGGCCCAGATAGAGGCCCAAACACAGAGTGCATTATTCATCCACAGTGCAAACACTGAGAGACAGAGAGTGTGTGTGTGCGTGTGTGTGTGTGTGTGTGCGGAGGGGGGGGGGACTAATGGTCAGTCTATTAACAGTTAATGCAGGAAGGAGCTTCTCTCCCTCTCTTTCTTTCTCTCGCTCGCTCACTGCCAAGTTTCCTGAATTCTTTCCTGTCAGGTTAAACTAACAACTTCCCGTCAGGATGAGGAGGGTGGTCCATTGCTCCCAAATTGCAAATATCTCTCTCTCTCTCCCCCTCTCTACTTCACACCCATCTATAATTTTAAAGTAAATGATTAATGGCACTTCACACAATGGCTCGGAGATCCAAACATGGCTGGGCAGAGACGAACACGAGCTTTATAGAGGAAAATAAATGGAGCGCATGCGTCAGGATGTGAAGCTGTTTGAGCTGCAGAACCAGTGCATTTAGAGAGTTGAAGGTCGGCCCTAAACTAATGTTTTCCCTTCTGATGCCTAAAAAACAAACAGAACCGACTGAAACAAAGCTCATCATAGACACGTCTTTTCCTAAACAAGAGGCTTCTCTCTCTCTCTCTCTCTCTCTCTCTCTCTCTCTCTCTCTCTCTCTCTAACACACTATTTTTGTATCTCTTTACCCGAGCGGAAAGGACTTGACACTGAAACTTCATCTCCAGGGGGGAAGCGTAACAAGTAAGCAGAGCTCTTGTCCATCTGCACAAACAGCCAACACGCTCAGCAGCAGAACACACATCTGCATTTGTCCACATGGCGTCCTAACAGCTGCGTGAAAAGTGCCATATTGTTTGTTGATTAATTCGTTTGTCACAGTCCTTCACTACGAAAACAGGTGGAGTTTTGTCCATTTCATCACTACAGTGCTGCCTACTTGCTGCCTTTCCTATACTACTTTTCTGTCTCTATTAGTGTTTACCAACTCTCTCTTTGTCTATCTTTTCCTGTCTGTCCTTCACCTGTCCTTATCCCTCACTATTTGTTTTCCCTAATGCCAGTCTCTCCCTCTGTCCTTCTACTTTGTTCCTTTCTGATCTCTTGCATTTCTTATGCCTATTGTATGTCTTCCTGTATCATTCAGTCTGTCTCTCTCTCTCTTCCACCATAATCACCCCCCCTGTCTCCCTCTCTCTTCTCTCTCTCTTTCTCTCTCTCTCTCTCTCGCTCGCTCTCAGGTCTCTGTCCAGCTCTTGGATTACAATTTGCATTCTTTCCACTGGAGCGACAAAATGCAGCTCATGAAACCCTGGCAGCACATGGAGCCAGTGACTGCAGACTGCTGCTGATTAATTATTAATATAATCTTTTTTATTTTATTTATAAACACCACGGCCTTTACAACACTTCAGATTTACTGAATCAATCCGTGTTCACAAACAGAATTTTCTTCCGTTTCGGATTGTCTCTACTGTCAATCATTAAAATATTATTTGCAAATATTCACAGAGAAGCAGATAAATGTCAGTTATTGTTACAGTAATAGTTAAAAACACTTTCTACAGAGATGCGTCTCGCCAGTGAGGACAGACAGTTATCCTGAGTCAATCGGATGCTTAAAAAAAAAAAAAAACCCACACACACACACACACACAATCATTCCAATGCACTCATATCGCCTCAGTCGTTTATGAATGAGTGTAGAGAGTTTAGAAGTCACTCTACAAAGTCTCATTGTCAACAAGTCCTTTTTTTTTTTTTATCTTTGGGTCACTATTGTCCCTATGGCCTGTGTGGATAAATTCATTTTGACAACCCTGCTAATTGGATAAACCGTCTCTCTGCACTCGGCGAGAGCCTCTTCACATTCCACCTGCTTTCTGGTGCGTAGGAAGGAGAAGAGAAGCACGAGTGATGAAGGAATAGGATGAGGAAGGGGTGGGGGGTCGTCTTAGTGTCTTAGCTCCTTCTCTGGAGCTGAGCTGTTGAATATTTATCACCCTTCTCTCTCACTCTCCCGCTCGCTACCCATTTATGTCCTTCAACAGCCATCGCAAATTCTCCAAACAACACAAAGTGTCCCCCTCCTTTAGATAAACACATGCGGTGTCAAGTGTGAGGAGAGTTGGGTTCAACTGGCTGCGCGGGCTCACGGCCCACAATGCCCGAGCGAATAGCTGCCATGCGGGAGGCCCGTTGCTCGGGGTGACGCTAACAGGCAGAACGCACCTTAATAGAGTGGAGAGTCATTGTAAAGCAGTGAGCCGGCGCGAGGACAATAACCCCAAGGCCTCCGAGTGAAAAGAGAGACGCTTCTCTGAAGGGCCAGAGGAAGAGCTGATGGGCTCAATGGTCAAAAGGAAGGGCCAAAGGAGGGGCCCAGAGGGGGGTGGAGGGGCTCGATGACCAAGTGTGGTGATGGTGGCGGTGAGGAGGGTGGAGAGAAGGCGAGTTGGGGTGGATGTGAGATGGGGGGGGTGTTAATTACATGGTTAAAAACATCCCGCTTTATAAGGAAGATGTGACGCAATAGATCAATAAAGCAAAATGGTGGACTAATGTAACATTTATTTGCACACTACCCTGCTGCTTAACAATTCAGCAGTATAGAAATATATTCAAGGTGTGTAGAGCTAAAAAGTTAATTAATTAGTGCGTCAATGCAAAAAAAATTAGCTGGAATAGGTCTTTTCAATAATGTGGAATTCAGCAATAAGATTCATTATCCCGTCCTCCGACTAAATCACTACACCATGTGATTGTCTGTTCACTAAAGCACAAATCATTCGAGCCGAATCCATTCCCCCTACGCCGACTAAACTTCTGGAATGTTCCTAGCGGTGCCGAAAGGCTGTACGGCAGGTGGAAGCACAGCAGAATTTCATTGGTGCTGTCTGGACTCTAGCAAACATGAGTCGTTCACAAGCTTGGAAATGAAACATCAAAAGCACCACTAACGAGGTCAATGCTCCCTCCTCGATAATACCCTCCTCGTCTATGTATTAATGAGCAGCAAACCCCGAAGGCCCACACTGACACGGAAAAAGAGAAGAAACAGAAGAAGAAGAAAAAAAAAACACTAATGAGACACAGACGTTCTCAAGGGGATTAACGAGCAAAAGATCAGGCCAAGTACAGGATTTCTAATCAATTATGAAGGAGGGCATTTGCATAATTTATAGCACATGCTCCAATTAGCAAAGCATGCGGTAATTAGTGGATCCGGGCAGCGGCGCGGTCACGTGACTTCACAGATCAGTATGGCTACAGGTTGCCTTTTAGACCTTTGAACACACAGAGAAGATACTGAACTACTAAACAAGGTTTCATTTGTTTCATAAAGTCGAACAATCTACTACGCTAGACACAAGAAACATCCATAGGCACTAGGTTACGAGCTGACATTAAATTTAAAACACACACACACACACACACACACACACACACACACACACACACACACACACACACACACACACACACACACACACACACACACACACACAGGGAACTAGGCTGAGGCATGTTGACAAGTCTCCAACAATAAATCCCAAACTCCCGCAGCAAGCACAGACACACAAGGCTGTAAAATTCTCGTAAGCATAAATATGTAATTCTCTACCTCAGCACACACACACACACACACACACACACTAGAAGTGTGTAGTTGTGCAGGTGAGGGGAGGGAGAGAGGGATGGAGAAAGTGAGTAAGGGAGGGATAGAGGGGCCCCCGCTGTTCTGGCAGCTCCTCCATCACCGTGAATGGAACCAATTTGAAATCAAAAGCAATTTCTCCACATTATTCAGCAGGAACCCGGAGCGCTCAGACTGCCTGTCTGCGCACCAATAAGTCTCTCACAACGAAAAGGAAGGGGCAAGTGGGCCAAGTGCGTCATACAATAGTAATAAAATGTGCATTAACTGTTTCTAAGCACCGGTTGGTCCGATTAAGAGCAGTTGCCTTAGCAAAATATGAGCAGAAATATACACAACGAACGAGGAAAGCAAACAAGGACGACCAAGCGCAATCTAAAAACAAACCGTGAGGGGTAGCCCATAGGTTTGGCGCACGCGCGCACGTGGCTTCTGTAAACACCTGCAGGACCCATGACCACATAGTTTGAAGACACATCAAGGTCAACACCAACCGCCAAACAAACAAACACTTAGAGCTGCTACATCATACTGCAGCCTCCAAGCTTCTGAACAACATGCCAGCCTTGATCCAGACCAGAACACTGAGTGTTAAAGGGAAAAACCCCATGATGTTTTTTTTTTTTTTTCACTGAAATGCGTCTGGCCATTGCAGGGGCTGAATCATTAGCTGATGCCGGATTTGCGTTATTCCTGTCAGAATCAGAGAGTCTGTGTCACTGCGGTTATCGATGCAATATGACACATTTTTATCAGACTCAATACAAGGGGAAATATATAGGTTTCTGGAAATCCAGCTGATGAGAAGGTCATGGAGCTGGGCAGGCTAAAATACTAAAGTGCCACTGCATCGCTCTATTTAGGTAGTGAATTCTCAAACCAAAATTCAATTCCGTATTGTTGCATAATCACAACACATTCAGAAGGAAGACCACTGTTTTAGCCTTTAATGGTGATGTTCTCGAGTTACACCGTTTTGAATGCACCTGTGAAGCTACAATTCTGTCTTTTAGAGCATAATTTATAACAGTAAGTGGATAACATCTTGGCTAATTTCATTTTAGTTTTAAAATGACGGTAACAGTTGGATAGAATCTAAACCCTGACTTGAACCCAGACAAGCTTAAAAACAACAACAACCCTACCCAAAATAACACAAATACTAAATTAATGAAGTCAACCAGCCTTTTTAATCACACAAAAAATCAATTGTAACAATTAAATAGTGGCAAAATGTTCCAAAAAAACCCGATATAAACCGTAAACGTGCAACATCTACTACCACCTACACTCACGTATACAATAGTAAAAAGTCTGCACACTGATGTTGTAAAGTTTCATTAAAATTACTTCGGGTCATGACAGAAAGTTCGAGTGTTTTTTTTCCCCAACTCCACCTTTACACCATCACTTACACAAACTGTGTGCATTCATGCAAATGAGCAAAGCATGAGATGGAGGGCAATGAGGGCAAACCGCATCCTCTATCCACACTGAAAAGAATCTGTGGTGTGTGCGAGTGTGTGTTCGGAGCTTGTGTGTGAATGCAATATTGATCGTGTTTGCGCTGTAAATGAGAGTTAGTGCGTGTGTGTGAATGGAGTGTGTCTCGGTTGCTCTTGGCTCGTCAAGCGGCCCTTAATCTCTGTTTAAATATCTACTTGACAAATGCACACACTGGGCTGTTTGTCCTGACACACACTCCTACACACACACACACACACACACACAAAGCTTGCTTACTTATGAGCCTGGAGTTCATCAGCTGGCTCAAGACCCTGTGCCAGACGCACTCATGCAAACAACAAAGTGTGTTTGTGTGTGTGTGTGTGAGAGAAAAAACTCGAGATGTCCTTTATGCTACAGATATCACTGATCAGGAATAGACATCATATGAAAGGGAAAAAAAGTGTTGTCTTTCTCTGCACCAATCAGAGAGGGGTCTGGATGAGGACACGCCTTCTTCAATGTGCACACAACATGTTGTAAAGCACCAATCAGTGCCTCCAGGGGCTCGAAGCAGAAACACAAGCGCTCTGCCACATGGCCGGTGTACCACAGCATCGTTCCCTTTAAAGAAAATGTCACAGATGGTCCACATGCATCTGAAATTCAGACTTATTCGATTTGGTGTTTGTAAAGAAATTAATTAAGAAGGAACAGAAAACATGTCCATGATTGAATTACACTTATGACGTGTCTTGCCATCGCAACAGTATTAATACCGCATACGCTCTTAACTTTACTTTCCATAGTTACTTACACTCAGGATTTATATTATTCAGCAAAACTTATAACCCTGTGTGCTTTCTGATTCCTGAGATTTGGAGTTCAAAGAGTAAATAAACAAATTGGGAAAGAGCCTTGAATAAAATCCAATCGAGAAAGTAAGCTTGAGAAACCGAGGGCATTTCTCAACAGTAAGGTGACGAGCTCTACATTCCTTTAAGAGAAGATAATCTTGATTGGAGAGCATCTACTCCTCCAGCGCGTGCGCACACGTGCGTACACACACACACACACACACACACACGCACAAGCTCGCTGCTTGTTGCCTGCAGGCTGTTATGGCTGCGTGAGCATACCGGCTGAACATAAAAGTCTACCCTTAGGAAGCTTTTTTTTTTTTTTTTGATCCTTTCGTGAATTAAGAGTGAAGTTACACCCTTTAGGAAAACAATAAACCTTTTCCAAAGGCGAAAAAAAAGGGCCTCCCTGCCAGAAACACGCTTTCAATCAAAAACAGGAGGTGACCCGAGGGAAAGGACGGGTCTATAAAACGTGATTTCACGCTTCCCCCAAAATCTCAACCAAATGCATTTTACTTCCTGGGCTCCTCAAGGCTCTTCCGTGGAGCTGGAGTTATAATTACTATTATTATTATTACTATTATAACTAAAGCCTGAGGTGGTGACGAGTTCCTCCGCTATCGTGCGGGTAGGAAGAAAAGTTTTACAATCTCCTGACACTTAACATTACAGCTGTGATGTGCTGAGACAAGCGCCTTGACCTTTAAAACACGTTCTGACCCTGTAAAGCGAACAAATAAGTTCACACTAATCATGTTTTTTTCTTCTTTCGCCTACATGCACTTTTTTCTTGGCAATATCCTCATCATTCTTCATCTCCCTGAAACATAATACCCTCAGCCCTCTCTCTAATGCGTCTCGATCAACCCCTCCCACCCCCTCCAAAAAAAAATTACCCGATCCTGCTTGCTCATTTACCCCAGATACCCGTTACACGAAAGAATTTCAGGGCTGTAGGGGCACGTCGGCGAAAATCTACATCTGCACAGGCTAATAGGCCTTTCCCACATAACGCCCAAACCAAATAAGGTCAGAGTGCCACGAACGCCAACAATATAATCAGGCTGGATTCAATTATGGAATAACTTTGATCCTCCCGACCGCCAATCATCATCAACGAAAACACTGCAGCCGTGTTGTTTTTTCTCCCCCACCTCCTCCCCTCCACGCAAATCGAGTTCGGTGTGATCGAATATCTTCTCTTTATGCTTGTAATACAATAACTGAATTTTGATGACTACAGCACTGACAGCGTTACGGCCCCTTTTACTGTCAACAGTGTTTTTAGTACACGATGAAGCAGTCTGGCCTGGGATGTGTTCCAAATGATTAAATGATCCCTGAAACCCGAGTCCTTCAGCGATCCTGTGCATGCATTACCTCCTAGAAACCCTGAAGGCCAAATCCATAAAGCAAAAAATAATAAATTGCCCAAGCACGCACAATACTGATTATTAACACTGGTAAATATAAATCCTTTCACATCTACGCATGTTATTTTACTGTATCTCAGAGTACATTCAGTTCCTCCTAAAAACTATACTGTGATCGTCTATTGATACACAAACCTGATTAGACTGATAATGTTACCGTAACATAATAGTATATAATCTAAAGAGACGTGGAGCTGAGAGTCATTTCATGCCATGATATGAACCAGATGTTTATGTGCAGTGATGTTATCAGGAATAATTCTGTATTACTGTATAAATATGAACAAAAAATAAGTATTCAATCCTATATAAACTGATGGGTATAATGTATATGATAGATTATCTGAACCACAGAAATCTCACAAACTGTAGATATTCTAAATATTATACTACATTAAATACATGTATGCTGTGTCAATCTATCGCTTGAACCTGCAGCATATATATTATAAAATAAATCAGTAACAGCTCAGAAAAGTGATACAGAAAGGATGCAGTAACAGTATTAAGCATAAGCTTAGATGCTGAGTTAAAGATTTAATATTGATTGACATACACAATGTGTGTATTACTATATAGATAATGTTCCTGGGAAGATTTATTTACAAAAAAAAACCGCACATAAATACAGGTTTTACTCAGCAAAATATTCAATATGTTCCTACTAATACAAACGTTAAGACGGAGGATTAGTCACTCATTTACGAATAAATTATTAACACATATTAAGCTAATAAAAATGTATAATGGTAAATAATTTAATAAAAATTTGCTCTATAGCCAAAAATAAATGAGAAATCTCAGACACTGAAGCTGTCAAACATGCAAACTGATTAGAAAATATACAAACGACTTATTTTTTTACACACAAATCAAACAAGCAAACAATCAAGAAAACCATTTAATTGTATTTTAATATCTGAAAAATCTGTTATATGAACCTGGACCTGGAAAATTAAATATTGTTTTGACCTCCCACAGTAAATACCATCACAGAAACCAGCACCAGTTCTATCATCCAAACTGGGACACGATTTAACTGGTATAATAAAACATTTATTATTACTTTAAATGTAAAATTGATAAAGACAACAAGCAAAAATGCTGCATATAATATCTATATCTATCTATCTTTCTATCTATCTATCTATCTACACACATACATATACACAGGTGTGTGTGTGTGTGTGTGTGTGTAGATAGATAGATAGATAGATAGATAGATAGATAGATAGATAGATAGATAGATAGATAGATAGATGTGTTTGGATCTAAAGTTATGGAGCTTAGCATCTCAGCACCACATCGCTCATGTGATAAGTAGCTTCTGAGAAGGGAAATAAAATGCACCGAATTATTATTATTTTTAGATCTGCACGGTGTTTAAACACAAAATAAAATCTGTACTACTCTTTTATAAAGTCTGAAAACCTTTTTAACGTGTTTTCTTCCTCTTTTTAAGGCGACAATCAAAACAAACCAGTGTGTCAGAGTGAAAGGTTCAGCGTTAGCTAGCTTTAGCAGGAGCATCATGCGAGGGCAACACACAGCCTTCTTACCTTTAAAGCTTCATTTCTGCTTCTATTCGTGTCCCGAACACAACGTTTCAGCCATAAAACATGATTCAACACCATCTGAGATATATTACTATTATTCTAGTTAACAACAATACCAGGGAAAAAACACCCAGCGGCGGAGGAGGACGGGGGGCTAAGTTCAGGGTATGAGCGTAAATGTTTTTGGAGACTTACCACAAAAAAGCTGGAGATGAAGTGTTTTTTTTTCCTCTCGGTTTATTTTTTCCGCAAAAAAATAAAAATAAAAATTGGTGTAGAATTTAATCCGAAACCCAACAAAGTAAAGAAGTGTGAGTGTTTCTTTGCCTGTTTTTCTCCACCCTTTAAAGCTCGGAGCTAGTTTAGTAATTTACTGCGGTGGGACCGACATTTTCTTCGGCTCCCCCAAACTTGTCCCATTGAAAGGCCGTTTTTGGATGACTGAGCTCTCACACAATTCTCCCTTTGGCTCTGCTTCTGCTCCTCCCACTTTCCCGAAAAAAAAAGAGGGAGGGATCTGAACAATAGATCCCCAAATCTTAAATCTGCCCCGGGAGCTCTGACTCCCTCTGCACCTCCAGCAATATATAGACAAATCCCAGCACACAAGCCTGATTATCTTCTGCACCTTCATAACCACTTCTGAGCAAGTTATTAAAAGGAAATTAAAGAATCCTCCAGACAGAGACCCCCCCCCCCTCCTCCACTCCTCCTCCATGCATTCTCTCTGTCCTGTTTTCCCCTGATTTGGTATGCGATTGTCCCCTCAGGGTTTTGCCCCTGGTTTAGATTGTGCCCTCTGCATTGCTGAGGCTCAGGGTCCATGTTCACAGCTGCGGTGGACTACAGAGATCACATTGAGAACGTAAAAACCTTTGTCTATATTTGGAAGTTTCTGCTTCTACACTACTTCAGCTGTGGATCCACACGGATCACGCAAAAGTACACCGTGTATTCTTGCACACAGGGAAAATTTGTTTTTGGGACTTGGAAGAACTTTTGAAGTTTTGTGTGCTCTCCATGTGTCCTTCTGGGATTCCTCTGAATGCATCTGTGTGTTTGTGTTAGTGTACATGTAACATGTTTTCCCATCCAGACACTCCAGGACAGACTCAGGATACACCACCACCACCCATTTATGACTATTTTGTCCAATACTCATTTTAAACACAAACATTTTTTTTTTTTACGAACGTGCCAAGTCTGATTCATACTGCACAATTTAGGACATTTATGCATTTGGGTCATCCCACAAATGTAGGGTTCATGTCAAAATGATGTAACATTTCAACTTTAATAGGGAGTGGGACACCATTTCAGACACATTTCCTAGAAAGTTCCTACTAGAACTAAGTGTGACTAAAAACCGGAATTTTGCCAGTCAAGATGATGTTTTGTGTTGCATTTGGTCTGGGACTTGTAGCACCACCGGAACATCACTATATCCACCACAGGGAACGTTATTTATGTAGTTTATGAAATGCTCAATATTGCGCACATACTCCATGTAGGGTTAATGTCCAATTTATGGACATTAAAGAGCAATAAAAGACTCAAATTAAGCATGAACTAGTCACGTTTGTCAAATATATTTAATCAAAGCATTTAATGAGAAGAATTGTAATTATATTATTACTATGTGACTTTTAGCACTAGACACTGTCACAAAAATCTGCATAAAGATTCCTAATCGCTAATAAACTGTCCAGAGCTGAAGTTTGTGAGGAAGAAAACTTAAACTGGAACCAGACTCAAAATGGACCCTGTACTTTTCTCAATAAGTAACTGGTGGAAATTGGGCTACTGTTGGCTAAAAGTGGAGAAGAAGAGGAGAAAGACATTTACAGAGATGGCAGGAAATGGAGAAGTGTAGGAGAGTGGAGATTTGGGTTGGTACTTTAAATGTTGGTACTATGACTGGTAAAGGAAGAGAGGTAGCTGATATAATGGAGAGGAGAAACGTAAATATGTTGTGTGTTCAGGGGACCAGGTGGAAAGGGAGTAAGACCAGGAAGACCATTGAAGGTGGTTGAAACAGTTCTATCATGGTGTGGATGGAAAGAGAAATGGTGTAGGGGTGATCCTGAAGGAAGAAGTGTAGAGGAGGTGAAGAGAGTTTCTGATAGAGTCATTAAAGGGACATTAAATGGGGTGATGATAAATGTCATCAGTGCCTATACTCCACTAGTGGGTTGTGAGCTGGAGGAGATGGAAAATGTGTTGAGTGAGTTAGATGAAGTGGTAGAAGGGATACTTAGGAATGAATGATTGGTGATCAGGGCAGACTTGTATGTTAAAGGAACAGAGGTGATGGGGAGATGATGGGTAGGTATGGCCTTAAGGAGAAGAATTTGGAAGGTGGAAAGGGTGGAAATGGCAGTGGTAAATACGTATTTTAAGAAAAAGGTGGAGCATAGGATGATGTATAAGAGTGGAGGAAGGTGCATACAGGTGGAATATGTGCTATGCAGGAGATGCAACCTGAAGGTGATTGGAGACTGTTGAAGGTGTTGGCATGGAAACGTGTATCTAAACAACATCGGATGGTGATGTGTCGGATGGTTTTGGAAGCAAAGAATAAAAGGAGAAGAGTGAGGACTGAAAAAAGAATAAGATGGTGGAAGCTAAAGGAAAAAGATTATTGTGTGAGAGTCAGGAAAAAGTTCAGACAGGGGCTCGGTGGTGGTGAAGAGGTGCTGGATGATTGGGCAACTTGGTGTGACTTCTGGAAATAGAAAGGAAGACAAAGAGAGGTGGTGGTGGAATGAGGAAGTGCAGGAGAGCATAAGGAGAAAGAGGTTGAAAAACAGAATTGGGATTGACAAAATGATGTGAAAAGTATGCAGGAGTACAAGGAGATGCAGCAACAAGTAAAGAGAGATGTGGCGAAAGCCAAGAAAGAGGCATATGAGAAGCTGTATGAGAAGTTGGACACTAAAGAAGGAGAGAGGGATTTGTACCGATTGGCCAGGCAAAGGGAGAAGGATGTGCTGGGAAGGATGTTCTGCAAGTTTAGAGTAATAAGAGTGTGTTGAGAAGATGGAGGAAGTATTTTGAGCAGCTGATTAAAGAGGAAAATTAGAGAGAGAGAAGGTTGGATGTTGTGGAGATGGTGAAGCAGGAAGTGGATAGGATTAGTAAGGAAGAAGTGAGAGCAGCGATTTAGAGGATGAAGAGTGGAAAGTCGGTTGGACCCAATGACATACCGTTAAAATCATAAAGATGTTTAGGAGAGATGTCAGTGGAGTTTTTAACCAGGTTGTTCAACAAGATTTTGGAAATAAGGGAGATGTGCAGACCTGCAGTAACTACAGGAGAATAAAGTTAATCGGTCACACCATGAAGTTATAGGAAAGAGTAGTGGAAACCACCCTGAGGGAAGAGGTTACCATCTGTAAGTAACATTATAGTTTCATGCTGAGGAAAGGCTCTACAGATGCATTACTTGCTTTGAGAATGTTGATGGAGAAGTATAGAGAAGGTTTGTATAAGACTGGTTAGAGGGAGCAGTTGTGGTATTGCATGAGGAAGTCCAGTGTGGCAGAGAAGTGGGTAAGGGTGGTGCAGGACATGTAGAGTATGAGGACAGTGTGACAGCGGTGCAGTGTTAACAACAGACTGGTTCAAGGTGGAGGTGGGATTGCATCAAGGATCGGCTCTTAACCCTTTCCTGTTTGTTGACGGACGAGGTCAGACATAAGTCTTCATGGGCTATGATGTTCACAGATGATATTGTGATTTGTGGTGAGAGTAGGGAGCAGGTGGAGTGGAGTCTGGAGAGGTGGAGGTACGCACTGGAGAATGCTAAGGATGGAGCCGCCAGGAAGAAGGAAAAGAGGAAGACAAAGGAGGAGGTTTATGGATGTGGTGAGGGAAGACATGCAGGTAGTTGGTTTGAAAGAGGCAGATGTAGAGGACAGGGTAGTATGGAGACAGATAATCCACTGTGGCGACCCCTAATGCTGAAATAAGAAAAAAAAGACTCTCCTTATTCAATAAGCACATGATTCTATATCATTCCTATATACAGGTGTAGAAGAGTGTATACTTTTTTCCAGAATGTTCCATATTAACAGATTGTGAGCCCTGATATGAACAGCATATATTACAGCAGAAGCTCTTAGGAATAAATCTACACAATCTAAGTGAAATGAAACACCACATGCACACATACACATACCACAGCACCACAGTTTGGTTTCTCTGATATTCAGTCAGAATCAGTATTTCTTTGTCTGGTAGCCATCACAGAAATTCCTCCCGAACCTCACCTGAAGAGAGCGTTCACTCTGAGGCTCGGCCTGAGAGTTTCTGTGTGAGTGTGTTGTGTGGCGCTGTGTGTGGTTGGCCGCATTTGATCCTCACATGCCATGTCAGAGCCACCATGTTTTCCTTGCTGGTTTCCTTGGCACAAGAGCTGATATTGCTGGGGAGGATGGATTAGACTTCCATGTTCATTAGCTTCTTAGGCTCTGGGACCATGTGTACACAGCTGCAGTCAATGCAGCAACAACTAGAACACACACACACACACACACACACACACAGACACACACACACACACACACACACACACACACAAAGTAATTGATGCAGTCTGATTGGGTGCTTTGTCATGATTAGACAGCAACATTGCTAGACAGTTAAGAATTAGTCAGCTGTATTTGAAGAAGTTTTGAGCTAGTTGATGTGCAGTATGTAGAACATCTGTATAATTTACCTCAACAAGCCTTTTTAATTTCACACAAGATTACAGTGACAAAGAGCTAAATGTTTTAACAAAGCCAAAAACACAACATCAAATTCAGAAAAACACCCAATGCCTATTGCTGATTGACTGGTTCCTGAGAAAGACCATAAAAACAGCAAGCTGGAGATGTTTACTGGGGGAATATTAGTCTAAATGAATACATGCTATGATATTTATGTCAGATACCTTTGCAAAAGATTGCCAGACTCAATACATTACCCTGAATTATTCTAATTTCCCTGTGATTGTCATATGCAAACGATGTGAAGACTTCTAACAAGCCCCTTCTTTATGCTTTTATACGTATTGTTGTAATTTGTTGTTGCGATTTCTGTTTTGCACAGCGTTAGCTCATAGACCTTCTGACTCCTTGATTGTAATTGTAGTAAGTCATCATCATCATCATCATCATCATAATTATAATGAGTTATAAATGGCTGGTATGTTTACGTGTGTGTTTGTGTGTGAGTGAGTGAGTGTGTGTGTGTGTGTGTGTGTTTGTGTGTGAGTGAGTAAGTGTGTGTGTGTGTGTGTGTGTGTGTGTGTGTGTGTGTGTGCACTATTGAACAGTTTAACAGAGATTATTTAAGGTTTAGAAGTAATGAGAAGTTGTAGATAACATACGCACTATGTGTAATTACGACGTCGTTCTTACATGAAGAGATCCACAACACAGACTCTATTAATAAAACTCTTGGTGTGGCTTGTTTTCATGTGGTTTCGTGGGGTTTCAGGTGAAACCCAATGCAACCTGAACCCAATTGGATAGTCGAGGTTTTGTTAGACATGCACAGTTCGAGTGTTGAGTGGAGTGCAAAAGTTTGCATACCCATACGATACACTAGAGTAAAAAAAGGACAGTTTGGATTGATTGCATGTTCAGCTTACAAGGTATGTTTTTGGTGGTGCCAGACAGTAACATAGAAAAACTTAAAATAAGGTTGAAATAGAATCACTGTGGACACCATGTTTGTACAATTTCACAATGTAGAGTACTTCCTTTAAATAAAACCATGAAACCCAGAGTGAACCACACAAACATAAAGCAAGAAATGCAAATTGTGGCTATTAAAATTTATGTATTAGCTTCTGTAAGATAAAAAATATCCCTAAAAGTAGCGTGAACATTGTGATGTACAGTCGACGTGTGCAATTATTGCCTTCTTAATGGGATTTTGCAGGGGGGTTTGAATTATTTCCACCACAGAAAGTAAGGCTTAAGATAAACCTCCAAGCTGTAGAGTTGATTTACAACTGACGAAATGTTTTCATTCGTCTCAGGACAAAGGAATTTGAACTTGGACACAGAAATGTTTAAGAAGGAAAGAAGGACACAGAAAAATTGTTTAAATTTCCAGAAAATTTCATGGAATCTCAGATATATGACTGACACGGATTAAAGCATTTAACAATTTTTTTTTTTTTTTTTTTTTGGGGTGGGGGGGGAATCTTTTTTTTGTTTTGTTTCATATCCACAGGTGGTTTTTATAACTGATTTATTCATTTGTTTATGAAAAAAATGCTGCAATGTGCACCTTTCTTTAGCTACCAGTTTCTATAGCTATCATTAGCACTGTGATACCTGTCAAAACACCTTTCACGCTCCTCCAATCTAAGGGGAGACCGAGAGAGAGAAAAATAGAAAGAGAGGGAGAGAGCGAGAGAGAAAGAGTGAGAAATAGCGCAAGAGAGCTTTCACCATGCCCCTTCCCCCTCTTCTCCACGCACCATTGAGTGAATTAGGAGCGGACAAAAGGCTTTGTGGCCGAGCCATGAAAGGGCCATTAACCATGCTGCTGCTCCAGAGGCCGGGCCTGCAGGGGGAACAGCCTCCCAGAATGCCTCTGGCCCAGCGTGTAGCATTCCCAGCATGCACTGCTCTCTCGCCGCAGTGTCCCCCTTCACCCTCGCAGAAGCGTTTAAATTCCCAGCAGATTGTTATGCAGATCATCAGATTGCAAAAGTGTGAAGATATAAGAAAATGTGTGCAAAATCACAAACCCTCAGGATGTAAATTTTCAGTGCAGAGTTTTAGTAGTTTTAGGTGTGTGTGTGTGTGTGTGTGTGTGTGTGTGTGTGTGTGTTTGTGTAGTATTTAGTCTTATTCGAATGTATTGTGGACATTATATCTGTGTTTAGAGAGGGTCAGTGTGTTCAGATGGCTGCTTTTAGGAGAAATAGAGACCGCTGAGCCTCCGTAGCAGGCTTAACCTCTTAATTTGACAATAGCACCATGACAACGACCCTATGTGTGTAGTGTCTCTGGGTGACCCCAGCAGCTGTGTCACTTCCTCACTGTGATAAAGCAGGGAACGGGTCACACTCGCCGTCTCATGCTGCCTTCACGTGTTTGCTTTATTTCCCACTGCTAATGAGTAGTTTGGTAACAAGTGTAGCCTAATAAGATCCCTTATTGACATTTCTACAAGCATGTCTGTATATTCAGCTGTAATAATAAAATATCTGTTCGCTATTTTCCCCAAATCACTTTCAATTTGCCTATTTTGACTGTTTCTGTGGAGCTTTCGGGTCGAAGAAAATTCAGGGTATTACCTGTCTCGTGCCTCCAGCTCAATGCAGTCAAGCTTTTCATGACTCATTGTTTCACCAATCAAACTCCGCATTAAGGCTGACAGCAGGCGAGACGATGAATTTATGGTGGAAAGCAGCCGTTTAGCAAAAAGCTAAACTAGGATTTTTTTTCCTCCCATCTGATAAAAATGCTAGCTAAATGACCACCACCTTATTTGTGACCTGGATAATATAAGGTTGAGAAAACATGATGCAGTTAATGTTAGTAAATGCTGACGTTTAGAACCGGTGCCACTGCCTGGGCCAACATCTCTGGAAAAACCTAAGGGTCAACAAAACCAGTACTAGCCAACTGAAAGAGCTGAATGTGTATGATGTCATCAACAAGAGCCTGCACTTTTATGACCCATTTTGGATTTTCACAAGACATAAGTTGACCCTAGAGTACGTACAATTTTGGTACACATTAACTATAGTAGGGAATTTAAATTCTGGATTTGTCAGAATGTGCTGATTCCATTTTTATTTCCATAGTAACAGGGACTTGTAGTGTGCATGCATACACATTCATCCCAAATGTGTTTAATATGGTTGAGGGTCAGTGATCTATAGCAGAAGATCTTCCACTCATGTAAAGCATATCTTCATGGAGGAGGATTTGGCACAGGGGCATCATCATGCGCAACAAGTTTAAGTGAGGTGAAAATGTAACGCTCTCATTTCCAAGGACATTCGATACTGTGTGCCTCCAACCTTGTGTTACCAGTGTGCGGAGGAACCACACATAGCTGAAAAGGAACCTCTGTAAATATAATAACAGCAGCATCAAAACTTGTCCAAACAAATTTAACCCCACCCCCACCCACCCACAAATAAATGTCCCAATTAATAAAAGTGAATAGCCACATTTAAAAAGTGTATAAAGAGTGCATAAACAAGCAGAATAAAGCCTATTCCTAACCCCATAACACACAAATCGCACTTTGACGACGATTTTTTTGCAAACCCCTGTGTCATGCTGTTATGTAAACACAAAAGTCCTGTGATCCTGTGTCTCAGACTCTGGGACACTTCATTTCCTGCAGCATTATTGATGTTATTATTGTTCAGCATAGAGAAATGTGTGAGTGTGTGTGTAAAATATGCTTTTATTGTTGTGTGATTGTGTTGTCAGGATTGGGTCGACATGTGTAACTCGCTCCAGATGCGTCTGACTCGGTAATTGATCCTGGAGCCTCTGAAATCCCCGGTTCAGAGCGACTCTGACCCGGCCTGGCCCGAGCTTAGCCCAGGTTAACGACGCCTCTTGGTTTTTATGGGAAGGTAGTTTTTTTCCCCCAATCACGATTGCCCGCCAAAACGAATTAACGTCACCTCGACCAGACCATACTGCATTTTTCTTTTATATGTTATCTTGTAAACAGTGTTCAAACATTTTTTTCCATGACTTGCACTTTAGCATAATGGATCTTTTGAGACTTTTTTAAAAAACAAAGCCATGGGTCATATGTACATGAGCAGAGCTGTAGAAGAAAAAGAGTCATATCTGCAAAAACTATTTTCTAACGTCTAACACATTCAACAGAAAACTGATAGCAGGCGGAAAAGAAAAAATAAATAAACATTAGCATTAGCATTGATACACCATAATGATAAAACGGTTTTCAGTGCTTCTTTGAACATAATATACAAATATATAGATATATTATTTTATATATTGTGTGGCAAATTATATGACAAAAGATCACAGTTGCCTAAATGTAGGGAAAATGACTTTTTAATAGACATTATGCTGCTGCATTTAGAAGATTAAAATTCATAGATAGCACTTTGTGTTGTTGTTTTGTTTGTTGGTTTATATGTTAGTTTGACATGATAAATTCACAACCATCAGTTAAAAATTAGAGGTGTTTGAAGATCAAAATGGTTGGCATGGTTATAGGATAGCGTTCCAGAAGGTTCTTGACATTTTCATTTTCACTCAAATATATTTAAATCCTAAATTTATTTAATCTGTTATGTTTTTATGTCTAAAGTAAAGTATGACATAAAAAAAGTATTCTTTGACGTATTTCTTCAAAAAGATCAAACATATTGGAACACCTGGCTTTTCTAACCATATGTGGTTCTCCCACAAACTGTTATCGTAAAGTCGGAGGCACAAAGTTGTATAGAATGTCTTTGGATGTGTCAGGACCCTCAGGTTTCAGCTTCCAGGTTCACGGCACACGCTTCCTGGTAGGCAGCCATCTTGCCGTTTTTTCCCGCACCACCCGCCATTTAAGAACAACATTAGACATTAGCTCAGTGGCAGATTATCTCACCAGCTTCCTAAGTCACTGACAGTACTCTTTCCACCCTGCCTGTTCTGGTTCCTGTTCCCTACTCCTGACCCTGATGTCTGCTCTTGTTTGGACTCTGAACTGTTTTTGGTTTGTGTTTTTGATCTGCCCCTCTATTGCTCAGTTGCCGTGCTTGAAAATTTTTACTTTTTTTTATTGCTGATTCTGGATCTCCCTGCTGTGCTCTGTTTTCCCTGCTTTTGGATTTTTTGGACAGTTTGTTGGATTCAGATTTTTGGTTTTCCCTGAATTGCTCTGTCTGCTGGCTTTTGGATTTTTGGACTGTTTTTTTTTCTGATCTGTTTTTGACCTGTGTTTTTCCCCCTGCCTTTTTCTTATTAAAGACCGTATTTTATAGTACTCTGTTTGCATCCTGCATTATAGTCCTTCCTTCATCGTTTCTGACAGGAGTTGGTGGTAGCATGAAATTCCCCCTTCACTTGAACTAGGAGACCCAAACCTCAGCTTGACAATGCCCCTGTGCAGAAAGCCTGCTCCATGAAGATCTGCTTTGGATCTTCATGGAGACAAAATATGCGTGTGTACATCTCCTGTTGTAAAGTGCCAAACCATACTGAACACCTTTGCGTGAATGTTTTATTGCACCCCAGGCCTCCTCACCTCACCAACATCAGTACCTGACTTAACTAACAGCTTTGCGGATGAATGAATCTCACAAGCACACTCCAAAATCTAGTCAAACATTTTCCCAGAAGATTCGAGTTTAATATTACAGCAAATGGAGATGAAATGTGTAATTGAATGTTAAAAAAGGACATACAAATCTTATGGACAGGTATTTGAGACTTGAAAAGTCTGCATGGAGATAACATGGTCAGATTTACATACTATAAAATAACTTTTTGTGGTGATAAATTACAGAACAGAATGAAATATACAAGAAAGGCACAGATGATTTGGAAAAACATAGGTAAAAAGTCAACATAGATAATATAGTAGATAATAACACTTGCTTGCATGTAAAAAAAAAAACTAATAATAAGTATATAAAATAAAAGCATCAGTATATTCAGAATAAAATAACATTCAGAAAGTTTACTCATTGTTTGTGGAGCAAAGAGAACGTTCCCGTTATAAAATAGGATCTAAAAGGAAAACGGCGACGTTTCCATTAGCTCGGGTGAAACCGTGATCTGCACAGTCTCTCTGCATGATGTATAGTCGTCTGGTTTGTAGGGTGGAGGGTGAAGGGAGGCTTCAGTCTGAAGGATTTAGGGTGGATGTTAGAAAGTATTGGCTCTCAGAAGGTAAGAAATTAAATATGTCAGGGGGTTTGACATGTTCCTAAGCCCTGTTTTATCTGCGCACCTGGTTTTATCATCCACACTAACTATCTCCTCCTACACTCAGCTCTCTGTCTCTTCATTCCTGTCTCTCTATCTTTATTCTACATTCCTACTCCCTCCCTGTCTCCACCCCCCCCCCCCCCCCCCCCCCCCCCCCTCCCCCCCCCCCCTCCCCCATCCCCTCCCCACACGCTCTGGTCTTTTGCCTCTCCACTAAGCTCCTTGTCCACTGCCTGTGTGTGCATTCATAGGGGTAAATGCACCTCTGTGTGTAAGAGCGCATTTGTGCATCAGGATATGTGTGTGTATGTGCATGTGAATGTATAAGTGTGTGTGTGTGTATATACCTATGCTCTTGGCCTAGGCTCCCTTTCTCCTCAATACTCCTTTATTCTCGGCATCAGCAATGGAGCGTGATCTCACCCTCTACAAATAACACACTTGCAAAATGGCTTCTTACATAGACACAACCTGGGACTAATAGCTCACACGCAAGGAAAATTACCTTCTTGACAAAACACTCAATCTACCAGCATGGACCATGTGCATTTACAGGGCTGGAAATACTCTTGTTTTGATTGCGTAACTGTTTATGACAAATGAGTTAATTATGCATAAGCATACGGGTTGAGGAAATGAAGCAACATTCACCATTCAGCATTGTAAGAGGGAGTGTGTGTGTGTGTGTGTGTGTGTGTGAGTCCACGCAGACAAGCTCCCTTTCCTCGTGCTGTTACCTGTTGAAATGATTGATGAACTGTCTTACTTGTGGTTGTTCCTATAACTCAATAATAATTATTGTGGTTAAGGTTAGGGTTGGGCGAGCCTCGGCTTCAGAAACTCCACCTATGGCTCAGGGAATATCTCATTTTTTATGTGCACGAAAGTAACCACAGTTCCAAAATTTGGAATGTTCTGATTTGATTGGCTAGCAACATTTTTGTGTGCACAAATTTCTGTGCATCAGTGAAACCATTGAAAACAAAGTTAAAACTGGCCATAAAAACAAAGGAGTTCTGTACTGTGCAACAACAAAACAAACTTTTCAGTAGTAAAACAAACTTTTCAGAACTGGGTAACAACAAAACAATTAGCGATATAAACTTTTCAGAACTGTGTGAAAAAGATTTCAGTACTGTGAAACAATAAAACAAACTTCAGTACCTTGTAATAATAAAATGAACTTTTCAACAACAAAACAAAGTTAAATTTTGTGTCACAACAAAACAAACTTAATTTTAAAACTCTCCAGTATTGTGTACCAGTAAAACAAACCTTTCAGAGCTGTGTAACAACAAAACAATTAGCGATATAAACTTTTCAGAACTGGGTTAAAACAACCCAAACTTTTCAGAGCTGTGTAACAACAAAAAGATTTCAGTATTGTGAAACAATAAAACAAACTTTAGTACTCTGTAATAATAAAATGAACTTTTCAACAACAAAACCAAGTTAAATTTTGTGTCACAACAAAACAAACTTAATTTTAAAACTTTCCAGTATTGTGTACCAGTAAAACAAACCTTTCAGAGCTGTGTAACAACAAAACCTTTCAGTATTCAGTATAAAAAGCTAAAAATCTACTCTGTAACAGATTTAAAAAGAGATTCAATCAGATTGAAACCTTGCTCCTGAAGCGTATGGTCAACCTTGAAGTCCTGAAGCTTCTGCCCAGAATAGTGTAGAAAAGATATTTTCGAGATCTATACTTCTAAAGCAGAGCAGCTAAGCCTGAGGTTAGGGCTGGGGTTGAGTTAAGGTTAGAGTTAGGTTAGGCTCAGGGTTCAGCTGTGGTTTGAATTTGCTTAGGCATATAGTTACACAAGGGGTAGAGTTAGACTAGGGTCAGTACAGTACAGTACATTTGTGGTTATACGTACTAAAAGTAAACACATGTTTCTTTTTGATTTGTTGCTATTCTCTGAACTGGGCTTTAGTTAAAGATCTGTAATGAGGATGTATATCTATGCTGTATGCTGGTAAAGACTTGGTATGCCCACTATGGCATACCATCTTAATGGCATCTTGTCACAATGTTCCCAGAATGTAAAAGGGCAGGCCCAGATCCCAGAGCCGCTGCACCGATTCAGAGATTCAGAGAGATCAGAGAGTCTCTGATCGCTATCTGTCACTCCGAGTCCAAGGCAGAGTTCCAGATTAACCGACACAGGCACATTATAACAAATAAACAAACACAAGCCACTATGCCCCCCCCCCTTCTTTCTTTCTCTCTCTCTTTGTCTCTCTCTCTTTTACATATCGTCAGAAACACATGTATTTTGGAGTGAAACTAAAAATGGAAAATGGAAATTCTGCTGTGGGAAAGATAGATACATATAGATTTATTGTCATTTATTGTCAATAAAAGTAATCAGTACACAAATAGTTTTGTGTGTATACACACACACTATATATATATATATATATATATATATTTTATATATTCTTTCTTCTTCTGCTCCCATTATAGGGATTCGCCACAGTTGATCATCTATGTCTATACCCCTGTCCTCTACATCTGTCTCTTTTAAATTAGCCACCCGCATGTCTTCCCTCACCACATCCAGAAACCTCCTTCTTGGTCTTCCATTTGTCCTCCTTCCTGGTGGCTCCATCTTCAGCATTCTCCTACTGATATACCCCATGTCCCTCCTCTGCACATGTCCAAACCATCTCAATTTCACCTTCCTCACCTTGTCTCCAAAACGTCCTACATGCGCTGTCCCTCTAATAAACTTGTTTCTAATCCTGTCCACTGTCATCACTCCCAATGAAAATCTCAACATCTTCAGCTCTGCTACCTCCAGCTCCACCTCCTGTGTTTTACTCAATGCGACTGTCTCTAAACCATATAACATCTCAGGTGTATTTAAAATATGTATTTAAAGGTAACACATTTTTAAAACAATATTTTTTTTTTGAAATATATATTTTTTTACTTTATTTAATAATCAAAAAATAATTTTTTTTAGAAGAACAAAATGATGGATTCTTTTCAGGTGACTTTTAATTCAATTCAAATCAATTCCAACTTTATTTTTATAGCACCTAACAACTACCAGGTAGAACCTAGTTGTTAAACAAAGTGCAAAAGTCAGTGTGCAAAAATAGTAATGCAATTAAAGTGAACATAAAAGTAATAAAATATAGAAATATCATAAAAGAAAAAAGTAAATAGGAAGAACTAATAAAAAAAAATAAACGGTAAGAAGCAGAAGACTAAGCACACCATCTTTCTTTTGCTTAAAAATTTGTCTGAAAATTCTTTTCTACTGTGTTCTAAAAACACTGACCATAAAATGCTGCCTAATAAGGAATCAACATACAACACACGCATTTTTCTAACACACGCGTGCTGTTATTTCCACTCTGCAAACCTTCAGCTTCAGCTGTCAAAGTGTCACCACTTAAAAACATTTTATTTGAAGTCAATTGAAATAGAACAAAGCATTGGTTTTTTCTTGATCTTTACTCCGAGTGTGTGTGTGTGTGTGTGTGTGTGTGTGTGTATGAGTGAGTCAGTGGCAGAGAGAAGAGTGTGTATTGTCGTGTAAATATTATGTTGTGCTCCAGTAGCAGCAGCTCTTCCTGCACGCCGGCCTGTTTATTTTGCTTCAGGACGGACGAGTTCTTATCAAATAAGCAGGCAGCACTACACAACTCACCACACACACACACACACACACACACACACACACACACACACACACACACAGATTCATTATTATTCAATATTTAATAAAACTATGAAAAAAAACTTAATTTTTCTTCCCTCATGAGGACCAGACCAGATGTCCCAACAAGTACGATACAGATTTTTCTTGTGTAAGAACACACACACACACACACACACACACACACACACACACTCACACGTAGTGACAAACAACCTGAGACCCAGTCCCTGTAACTCAACCAACTGACTGATAAGAGAAGACAAGGGCTGCTCTTTAGCGTATCAAGGAGGAGTTTTGAGGTTTTCAAATGTGTTCCAAGATTTTCAAACATGTTCTGCTTTTTTTTTTATTCCATCCCTCCCTCCCTCCCTCCCTCCCTCCTTCGCTCATGCCGTCGTTCACTTCTTTTTTTTCTGATCCCCCCTCGTTTGATAGTGCCTTAATCAGAAACACCTGGCGCTCAAACCACACTCACTGTTGCACTATAAGGCACACACACACACACACACACACACACACACACACACACACACACACACACACACACACACACACACACTCAGAGTCAGCACAGATGGGTGTGTTGGTGCAAGTGAGAGTGAGCGCGTCCGAGTGTAAAACCCTGGGTGTGTGTGTGTGTGTGTGTGTGTGTGTGTGTGTGTGTGTGTGAGTGAGTGAGTGAGTGAGTGAGTGAGTGAGTGTTTATGTGTTGGTGTTAATGTTTTGCTTTTGATACAAGCTTAAAGTGTGTTCAGTGTTTCAGTCTGAGTTCTGTGTGTGTGTGTGTGTGTGTGTGTGTGTGTGTGTGTGTGTGTGTGTGTGTGTGTGTGCGTGTGTGCGTGTGTGTATTTTAGCATGTACACAAATCTGTGAAAACAAATAAACGTCTAACACATCACATGGTTTTATTATCAGAGAAAAGATAAACTGTTTTTTTTTCCACTGGTTTGATTCATGAAGGTACCCCCCTCCATCTGACACACACACACACACACACACACACACACACACAGACACACACACACACACAGTCCTTTTCCCCATTCCACACATGGCTTCAATAAGTGAGCTAATTTTAGCTGTTTGGGATTTTAGGAATTTGGAAAACATCTCGCATTGTTTTGCGATCGCTCATCTCTGATTGGCCACTTCAGTGTAGAATCACAGCTCACCCACGATCTTTATGAACTACCTTCATTAAGGCCAGTGTGTGTGTGTGTGTGTGTGTGTGTGTGTGTGTGTGTGTGTGTATATGTGTGTGACATGGACTCAACCGTTTCAGTTGCCCTTTCCAAGATCATGATGTAAAAAATAAGAACACAAAACACTATGCTCAAAATAAAATACACAACACACAACAAAACTCACACACACATCTGCAATAACAGCCCAGCCTTTATTTATCATATATCCACCACAGCACAATGAGCACAGCGTGCACAGTCATTTAACACCCCTGGATCTGAGATGATTAGGGCCTTGCTCAAGGGCCCAACAGTGGCAGTAAATATTAAATGGGATAAACCCACTGCCTTTAACCTTCAGGATTCTCAAGATTGTGGTTAGAAAAGTGCAAATCTGCTGCAATGATATTGGATTGTGTGATGTTTGATATATATTACAATGTTGCACACACACACACACGTTCCCAGTTCTAAAATGTTTTTTATAGAATCTGGCACTTTTTGTCACTAAGCATGGTCAAGAGTCAGCCACTTTAACAGGAAGAGGCCACTTGACTGACAGTTCAAATAACTTTTTTCCTATTTCTGGGAAAAAAAGTGTGTTTACTTATTAATAACTGGTTTAAATAAAACTATTCATAACTGAAAATTACTTGACTAATAAATCTAAAGATATAGTCAATTTTAGATGCTGGTACAAAAAGTCAGTCCTTGAAGATTCTAAAGCTTGTAGCCAAAAAAGTGCACAATAAATATCAAACACTGGTTTCTGTAAGCAATTGTGTTTTTACTGGTTTCCTCCAAGACGTTCAGTTAAACTAAAGGTAATAGATTGATAGACAGATCGATCCAAAAAACTCCACAAAATCTAGTGGAACATCTTTCCAGAAGAGTGGAACCTATTCTAACAGCAAGCAGGGACTAAATGTGGAATGGAACGTTCAAAAAAGGACAGGCCAATCTTGGTTATTGTATATAAAATATAGTGTTTTCATGCACCTAATTATTGCTGTACCCCTAAATCTAATTATGACTTTAACTCTAGGACTATTGAGACTTCAGTTTTGTACCCACAAGGTCAGACAATCTGATTTTCCTATACTAGTTGGTCCTAAAGATATAAAAACAAGCCCATGCACACACACACACACACACACACACACACACACACACACACACACACACACACACTTATTAATCTGGCCCGAGTTAGGAAACTGCTCCACTGAGCTCACTAGAGGCCCACAAATGGGGAATGTGTGCGTGCGTGTGTGTGTGTGTGTGTGTGTGTGTGTGTGTGTGAAGGGGGGATCAAAGCAGCAGGCTGAGCAGGCTCAGTGAAAAGAATCAGCTCAAGGAGGACATGAACAGAAAAGACAGTTTGGAGAAGGAAGAAAAGAGAAAAGAAAATTTTCCCTCTGCTCTCCAAACTCTCCAAAGAGGATGTGAGATATTCGATCCTCATGAACTGAGCATGTGTGTATGTATATGTGTGTGTGTGTGTGTGTGTGTGTGTGTGTATACAGAATGAAAGACAGATATGGAATTCAGGTGTGTGTGTGTGTGTGTATATATATATATATATATATATACCTGATACATGTACAGTTATATAGATATATATGTGTGTGCGTGTGTGTGCGTGTGCGTGTTCTTCAGTCATTACCTCATGGACATGATTCGAGTCTGTTCTCAATAAACTCTGTTCTATTAGAGCCGTTAATGACTTCAGCTTTAGAAATATTCCATCTGAGTGCCAAGAGGGAAAAAACTGCTCCGATTTTATTTGGACAAACTGCAGAAACATACTTCCTCTCGCACTCTTTCCAACTTTTCTTCTCTCTTTTTCCACACACACTCTAACACACACTTACATTCTCCTTCCTACTCCCCTCTGAGCTCTTCAGGGAGGGTCGACAGTCCTTAAGAAAATATTCCCCAAAGCTCTAATTAGAAAAACGATGGTGCTCATTAATAGTCGAAGCCCCCCTCTCTCCCTCCCTCCCTCGTTTATCCCTTCTGACCCCCCCATTGCCCTCCCTCACAAAAAAAACACAACACGCAACAAAAACCCTGAGCAAATCCTGTAGAGAAGAGAGAGAGAGAGAACGAGAGAGAGAGAGAGAGAGAGAAAAAGCGAGAGTGGTGTTCCAGTGCTTGGGTCTGGGTCAGAGCCCTATTTACCTACCGCAGAACTGAGCTCAGACTTGACCCTCCCTCTCCTCTCCTCCTTTCCCCATTTTCTCTGTCACTGTTCTTCACATACACTCTTTCCCATCTACACATCCTCACACTTTCATCCTCTCACACTCCCTTCTTCTCAAACGTACAGTATGTTCAAAGAAGAAAGTTCAAGAAGGCTCTAGCGTCCTCAAGTCAAGAGTTGGTGGGAATCTGGTGAATCATTGTCATAAAACCAATAACAGAATTTATGGATCGCTTGACATGACTAGAGGAGTGGACAAGAGTTCATTGTCAAAAAGCAGAATTACGAACTAAAAATTAATGCACATGCAAAAATAATAATAATTAAAAATAATATTGCTATTATTTTATCTTATGCTGACCTTTTTACCCCTTTTTTTGTTGGTTTTGTGATAATAATTTAACATGTGGATAGTTTTTGGCATAATCCAGGGGTGTGCAAAGTTTTGGAAAAATGCAACCTAGACGTCTCTAATGGTGTAGAAGATTGTTGTGTAGAACAGTTAAAACTGAACACTTAAAACTATGTAAACAGTGTGTGTATATATGTGTGTGTGTGTGTGT
>MU550680.1:323940-359963 GCA_024362625.1 Silurus asotus
GGTAGTTTAATGTATATATCTTTAATAGCTGCAGCTTGGAAAAAAATGCAATGAAAACATAAGCAAACCATCTGAAACGAGCTTCTGGGTCTTGTACATTAACCGCTAAACAAAATGGCCTCCAGGTGACTCGGCGAATCTTTTCATAAACATACTGTCAGTTTTACATCTTAATAACGTTCTAACTACGTTTCCAAAATTGCCCTGAGATAACGATTCAGGAATCCTGCCCAGGTCACCTATTTTACTTAACTGATCTAAACAGATCTGCAAAACACTTCATAATCTTAATCTTTATAATCTCATCAGAGCCAAAATGGCTGCCAGGGCTCTGGCTCTGTCCACTGTTGCTTTCTGCTGTCTCTCCATCATTCATTAGGACTTTTCTGATTATCTTGGCGCATACATTGTCTTTCAGTTCTCGTTTTTTTTTTCTTCACTTTTTTTTATCCAGACAATGTTTGTTCTTCCTTACTTATTCACGTTCCCATACATATATTCCCCATGGTTCTTTCTCTCCCTCCTTCTTTTTCTCCTCCAATTTCTCTATTCTCCTCCAAGTCTCAGAGTTTCACACATGTTCCTGCTTTAGAAGCTCAGGCCTGCAAATGAAACTTAATCTCTCATCCAGTGCTGTGTCTCTCCTTTCTCTCTCCAGACTTCATTAAAAATTTGAGACTGAAAAGCTGGCGTCTCTTCCCTCCCTCACTCCCTCCCTCCCTCTCTCGTCCTTGCTTAGTCTCCTTGGCCCTGATGGAGTTGCAGAGGGAGCCGGAGAGTGAAGGCTCCTGCCATGAGATTCTTGTGGCTCATTTTATTTTTTGGCTCCTTTCGATGCCTGGAAGCGTCACAGGAAAACAGAGCGGGAACAAAGGCGGATCAGGCTTCAGGCTTCCTCCATCTATGTGTGCATCGAATCCCTCTCTCCTGTCCTGCTCTCGTCCAGTCCTGGTCCTGTTCTGAGACTTCCTGCTTGTTCTCGAGAGCCGTAACCCAACCAGCCATTACTTCACCACAGAGGCTTTCATTAAAAAATATATATAGTTAGGGTTTTAGAGCCGGAGCGAGTGTGTACCGTTGTTCTCACACCAAACCCTCAACAAGTAGCGTGACATGACGTAAAAGCAGCCTTTGTGTTTTTTGCTTGTGTTACATGCAGGACGCCTGTTTTCCTTCGCCTGCAGGCAGAGCATCAGCAGAAAATGAAACCTGGACCCACACTCTGAGTCAAAATGGCCGAAACACACGTCAGAAAATACGCCTGAATATAGATATGATCACTTTCAAAACTGTAACAAATTGAGAATGAAGGTTTAGGATTAGATATTAAAAGATCTAGAAACACTAGATAAGTTCAATGGGTACAAAGACTCGCAAGAATTGATACAAAATGTTGTCCAGGTCAAAGGTCACCAAGCTATGGATCATAAAACCAGAAAGTAAAGAAAAACTAAAAACATGAAGTTTATAATTTTCACCCAAAGTTTTTGTGAATAGTCAGATCTACAAAATCACGTCATAATCTCACACCTCTTCAGAGCCAAAATGGCTGAGTGGCACTGTTTTCCTCCATGTCTCTCTCTCTCTCTTTTTCTCTCTCTCACTCTCTCTTTCTTTTTGGCAACATGCCTGCTCATTAGGACATCAGTTTGGTTAAGGCTGGTATTACTGTGTTTGTAGCTGCTTATGAGAGTTTTTTTTTGTGGCGTGGCATTTACCGCACGAGTGAAAAAGAGAGAGGGAGAAAACACGAAGGAGAAAGAAAAAGAGAGGGAGGGAGAATATCTTTCCAGATGTGCCTTTTACAGCCCTGCCAAAGCCTCTGTTGGTAGGAGTTGTGAGGGGGCGGTGAGCTAGGTGTTGTTGGCCAGCATTCGACTCATAGCTGTATGTGTGTGTGTGTGTGTGTGTGTGTGTGTGTGTGTGAGAGAGAGAGAAGGAGGGTGTGCGTGTGTGTGTGTGTGTGTGTGTGTGTGTGTGTGTGTGTGTGTGTGTGTATGTACATTAGTGGAGTGTAAATGACTTTTCCTGGCGTGAAACACTTCACTTTAATGGCTCAGGTGCACACAGCGCCTGGAACAACGCTGAACAGTGTGAGGGTGTAAAGAAAACGTGAGGAAAGTTCTGGACACATACGTGTGTGTGTGTGTGTGTGTGTGTGTGTGTGTGTGTGTGTGTGTGTGAGATCGTAATTAAAGTTAAAAAGGTGTGTGGGTTAATAAATGCAGTGTGTGATCCAAGGTCCAGTATGAACACGAACACAATGCAGAGGAAGAGGAGGTTCACATCCGTCCCTCAGCAAGTGGAAACGTGTGTTTGGTGACATAGATGTGGATTAGTTCAGATATTTTTTACCCAATTAATCCATAAAAAAATAAAATAAAAGCGCAGGAAAATCGAGTTTATTTGTACACACCAATCAAGACAGACAGCATAAGACAAGGTCTATTGTTTAAATGTAAATGCATAAAGAAATTGTGTACAGTGATGAACTGTATAACTTTTCTGCATATTGACCTGTTGGTGCTGAAATGAATGCATCCCTTGGGGGCTGCTAAGCAAGAAGCTAACCAGGCACACAAAGAAAGCGCAGTTTGTGGTGCAGCTATGTGAGCTGTAATCATGTATTTTTCATTATAAAGTTTTATTAAAATAAACAGAGTTTAAAACAGCGTAAAGACAAAAGAATCTGAGCTGATCGACCTTACAGTGACATTTCACCAAGAGCTGACTTACAAATTATGTAAATTTACAACAGCAGCTAGGAATTTCTAGGAGTAATAATAATAATAAGGAGAGGGCCACTTCAAAACATTTGTAGGCCGTAAGCAACATAAATTTTGCTAACGGCCAACAAATGTCTCGAACCGGCCCTCTTCATTCTACATTACAAACCTGAACGAACAAGAAATTAAAAACAAGTCCATTATTGTAGAAAAATATAACTAGCCATTTACCTGGGATCAAAATAAGGGCTGTGACCGTTTTGCCTTTTATGGAATTTTGTGGGCATCACGAAATGTAAATCATCTGTGCAGATGAAATCAGATTTACCAAAACATCTGTAAATGTGGCACGGATCGGATTCGAAATAAAATTACAACAAAGTTAAAACTGAGAACTTTTTAGAGAAAAAGTCTCCTTGTGTAGCCACGCCCCCTGTCCTCACCCATATCTACACCTGTGCTATGGAACTGGACAGAGGTGTGGATGATGCTTTCATATAAGATTGATGTAAGATTTTGTTGTTTTATTTGCTTTTCATTGCATATGGAAGTGTCATAAATGTGTTCTGACCATGTGTGTGTGTGTGCGTGCGTGCGCGCGCGTGTGTGTGTGTGTGTATATGCGTGCAGGGCTGCAGCTCATTAGTCACGATCATTAAAAGCACGCCCGCTTTACTGTTCATTGGCAGAGTCTTCAAAGCCCAGGCATCGTCTTTCATCTCCCTCTCACCTGCTCCTTCTACGCCCGTGAGCAAGAGGAGGGAGAGGAGCGTGAGGAAGAAAGGCGTCCCACCATGGTGTGCATGCGTGCTTCGACACACCTCATCCCTGGCTTTGACACTGCAGGGTGTGAGTGTATGTGACCCCTGGCCTTCTGCCTCACTAACCCTGCCGCATACCTGCAGACTCTCCGAGACGTGCTTGGGCCGTGAGATAAGATCCAGATGTGCCTGAGTGACTACGTGTGCTTTAGCGGAGTGGGTTGTTGGGCGAGAGCCCGTCGACGTGACCCCCAGTGACCTCCCAGTCCTGCAGGCAGGAAGGGCTCACAATTGGCTTCAGCTGTGACCCGGCTCCACAGCGTTTCGACAAGACAAACTGTTTTTAAATCCTGCACAGCTTTCTGTGCCTCCAGGCTAAAAGAAAGAGAGAGGAAAAAGAGAGGAAGGGTTATGATGGGGGGGGTAAAGGTGAGAGGGGTATGCGAGACGAAGGAATGAAGTGAGCAAGAACAAAGGCACAATAAATCAAAGAAACAGCGTGAGGTTCTGGATCTGTTTATGCTGCATATTTCCAGATGCTCCACAAAAAAAAAGGCTCTGTCTATCAAAGTCCAGTTGGACGCAATAAACACAGCCGTGGCGCCTGCGAGCACAATAAGCTTGGTGTTAGTTATTTTATGAGAGCCAGATCAATATGAATTCAGATGGCGTCTCGGTGAAGTTTGTGTTGTTGGTTTTTTGTGATCCTTCTCCTGTCAAGGTGCCAGACCCCTGGAGGTTCCACCGTCACCAGATTTTAGCATCAACTTAAGCCATGCTGTCTAATTTTCTTTTTTTTTTTTTATCAGGGTGAGAAGCGAACTGTGTGAGAGTGTGAGAGTGAGAGTGTGTTTCTGGCATTTGTATGTGTGAGTGCCAGCGTTTTTTGAGACGAGAAGAGCCTGCTGGGCCAGATTAATACCGCATGCCCAGAGGGGGGCTCCCCCTCATTCACCACTGACTGATGTCCGTCCCAAATTGATTTATGGAAACAGCCCTTAATCAATTATGTGCGTAAAGAGAGAGAGAGAGAGTGAGAGAGAGAGAATGAAAGAGAATAGAGGGAGAGCGGGGTGAAAGAGAGCAGAGAAGGTGAAGAAATAAAAGGGCTGAAGCGGTTTGCAGTGTGAATAGTGAGCTGTGGAACTGAGCGCTGTGGTTGTGTGTGGTTGCGCCACTCAGCACGCTCTGACAGGAATGTGGGTTTTTCCAGCGATGTGTACAGAATATAATGGTTATATTACAATATAATTAACACTAATATTAAAAACTCTGGCATTTACTTTGACTTAAGTGCTATCCATCCATCCATCCATCTATTTATCCATCCATCAGCATAAAACAGTCAAGAAATTTCATCGAACTGAGAAATTAACATGCAACCTGTTTACTGAAAAGTTACCTACACAATGTGTGTGTGTGTGTGTGTGTGTGTGTGTGTGTGTGTGTGGTTAATAGTTCGAAGAGCTGAAAATGCTGAACACTGGTATAAGGTTTTTGTGAACACACCTGTAATCTCTCATTAAACTCTCAGATTTAAAAATTACTGCATGTCATTTAAATGTCACTTTTATAAACTGTGTTTTATTGTCACTTTTTATGCTAATTAAATTCTTACTATTATTATTATTAGTGCTTCTGCTTACAACTGAAAGTGTTTCATTCTTAAAGTTTATTACATGGGTTCAACCTCATTAAATATTTTTAGTTCTTTTTATAATAATTTTTATAATATAATTATTAATATTAGAAGTAGTAGTAATACTACTTATAGTAGTGGTGGCAGTAGTAATATGGTAGTAGTCGTAATAGTATTAATAGTAATAGTAGTAATATTACTATTGTTATGAATATATTTCTATATAAAATATTTCTATTAGTACTGGTGGTAGTAGTAATACTGGTAGTAGTAATAACACTATTAGTTTCTACTAATAAAAAAAAGTTTCTTGTAATCTAACGTCTCCCCTCTACTCACTGTCTTTTGACTCAGGGTCTCAGGGTCCGTCACCACACTCCCTCACAGCGTTATGCAGGGACGTGTAGGGAAGTAAAAAGTTCCTGCACTGGCTGTGAGTGAATGATATGATATGAGCATAAAAGCAGCTTTTGGCTTTAGAGAGCACATTACAAAGCTCTTGTGAAGCTAAAGCCTATTGTGCTTCCGATGATGTAGTTTATGCTGTGTGTGTGTGTGTGTGTGTGTGTGTGTGTGTGTGTGTGTGTGTGTGTGTGTGTGTGAGAGAGAGAGAGGAGCTGAGAGTATGGAGTGTTTTAAAAGGTCCTTGTCATGCTGGCTCTTTTGTGTGTGCGACATGGCGGGGGGTATATATATATGTGTGTGTGTGTGTGTGTGTGTGTGTGTGTGTGTGTGTGTGTGTGTGTGTGTAGGAGGGGGGACATGCTGTGCACTAGTTTCTTCAGCCTGTCAGAACTCTATCTGAGATTCAGCCGGAACTAATCAACTCCAATAGGCCTACCCACAATGCCCTGCACAGGGCTGGGGGCTGGAATGTGGGAACAGAGGGGCAAGAGTAAAACTCTCTCCAACAGACTCACACACACACACACACACACACACACACACACACACACACACACACACACACACACACAGACACACTAAAACACTACACCACTTTGCACTCAGCCTGTACCGCATACAACGCTCCCACTGTTTCACACTGCCGTAATAATAAACACTTGCAATAATATTTTCATAGCAAGCAACAGCCTGCCTCAGATCACAGCATTACACAGCTGCAGCAGTCACACACACACACACACACACACACACACACACACACACACACACACACACGCGCCTAAAATACGTAGGCATAACGCAACGCCCAACCATTTGCTTAATAATACGTGAATAAACCTCTCGTGTAGATTTAGGATCTAAACTAATGTTCAGTGTTCTGCCATACTGACTTCATTAGCATCGCAAATGTTATCACACGTGGACATGATGGACATGTTATCACCATCACACGTTACTCACCATCAAACACTAACAATCACTATCAAACACCATCAGATACTAACACTCACATTTAAACACCATTAGACACGAACACTCACCATCAAACACCATCAGATCCTTACACTCACCATTAAACACCATCAGTACTACCAAGTACTTTAGAAGGTACATCCTGTAACTGCTCCACCAGGACAGAAACCACTTGAGATGAGTTTGTAGTCATTACTCAGTCATTTATGTGCAATTGTGGACAAAAAGCTTCATTGGCTTCGGTAAGTATAGCACGTGTTTTTCATAGCACATGTATGTAACGATATCTATTTGTAAAATAAATATGTGTTTGTAGGATTAACTGTGCATTGTATGTTGTATTTTTACATTTCCAGAGGTCTCTGGATGCAAATGTTCTAAAAACCCCCCTGCTATAAATCACAAGAAAGGTCAGAGCTACAGATCTGGAAAGTCAAGAACTCAAGAATTTCCCAAGAAGTCTTGCCTCTCAATCAGAAAGGACTAAAAAAAAAAGTAGTAAAAAAATGTAAAAGCCACCCCACAACACAGAGGCCAATGATGTTCTGGGGGCGAAAAACACTAAGAGAAAGTGCTCATAAAGAAGTTCATGGGTTATTGAGAGAGCCAGCCAGCTGCTACTGCCCCCTGCTGAACGCTCAGATCATAGACACCGTAATGGAGAAAAAAAACAGGACAGTGGACTGATATGTTAAACTCATGTCATTGATCAAATGATTCATTCTAATGTCAAACCCTCGAGTTTTATCATGGCTGAGTGTTGAGCAGAACTGATAACGAAAGATCAGAGCTGAGCTGAGTGCACTTATTAGGTCGCTGTCTTCTGCTGAGACTCTAGTGTGTGTGTGTGTGTGTGTGTGTGTGTGTGTGTGTGTGTGTGTGAGGGTGAGTGGTCTGATGATATGGCCCTTCAAGAAGGTGAAGTGGGAGCATTTTTAAACATGTAAAGAAAAGCCCCAACCCGCCCTCATAATGAGAGCTGCTCGTTGTGTTTTAATGAGTGTGTGTTTAAGTCTGCGAGAATGAGCGTTCGTGCGTGTTGAAGAGGAGGAGGAGGGTGAAGGGAAAAGAGGGTGTGTTAGGAAAAGGAATTAATGAGAGAAAGAGATCGATTCTGGAGTTGGAGAATGGGCCTGTATGGTATGCAATGTGTAAAAAAAAAAGAAAAACATAATCCTAATGGGCGGAAATCTGAGAGAGAGTCAGACTCGGCAACTTGCATTTCTTCAATCCACATATCCACGATGCTGACCATCAAAAGTTGACAAGATTATTTTTCATTTTGAAACTTGTTGAGCCTCCAGAATACACGTCCAAAACTATTGTACAAATCTTTGGAAATACCATATAAATTTAGTAGTGTGTGTTTGTGTGTTTGAGGAGGGTCGCCTATTAATGACAGGAATAAAGGGCAGCACATGGGAACGGGCTCTTGGCTCTCGGCAGGGGGCTGCATTGAGAGCCACTGGGATGGGGTTAATCCCCTATTCACCCGCTCCTCCACTCGACCCTCTTGGTTTCCTTGGCGACCCTGAACACACCGTTTTCGTGTTGCAGTTTCCCAGCCGATATATATGCAATATTTACCTCTTTTGCTCGACCCATCGAGGATGTCGAGTAAACTCGAGTGCTTCTTAGATCGATGAAGTGAACCACAGACCTTCCTCGTCTGTCATCTTGTCAATGCTAAACCGAGTCCTTATTCGAAGAATTAAAAACAAATCATTTAAAAAAACAATATATTTTTTTCACTTGCTGTTGCTAATAATCCTGCAAGTGTTCTATGGGAATCGCTGGCAAACTTCAGAACTTCAACCTCTGGCTGGAAAAAATTTAAAAGTTCCTCATAACGTAATAAAAGTTTCCTCAAGCCAGAGTTTGTGATGTGTGCGAAGTTAAATCAGCATCAAAACAAACAAGTGCTTCTTTACCGAGAGTTAAACCAGACTGCATGTCTACTCTATACTATTATTTGATTTAGATCAGTCGACATACACACAGGTTTTGATGACACTCACTCAGTTCACTCTTCTGAGGAGGAAAATATCCATCACGTAGCTAGCTAGCATGTTTGGGCCATGGAGAAATACGTCATTTTCCCACTTTGTAGCTGAAATGCACAAAATGAAGTAATTCCACGAACTTTGAAGTTTAACTGAAAATGGATTGAGAATATTTTACATTCAGAGCTCTGAGCTATGAAGGAGGGAAAAACCCGGACACCTTCATGAAAGTATGTACTTGTTAGCAAAAATCTGGCCAGGCATCATTTATGCTAATGATATAATTCAGGAGATCGTTTTACTTTCTTAATAGTTAAAGATAGATTATAGTTAAATAGATTTTAAAAATGTGAGTCTTTGTTAAAAGATCTAAAGCAAATCTTACCAAAGGAAGTAGTGAAGTGATGTTCGTATGGCCACACTGACATTAACCTCACGTACTGAACTCAGGACAAATTTCAGACTTTTTGAGTAGGAATTCACAGTTGAGTGGGAGTTTTTTTCCTACTTGGAGGTCGAAAATGCCATCTTGCAAAGACAAGATGATGTCAGTATAGGGTTAATAGAAAGTGATGGCTTTGAAAATCAGCAGTTTAGACCCCAGTATTGTCAAGTTGCCACTCTTGGGCCCTCAAGCAAGGCCCTTAACTCTAGGTGTTCAGGGGGCACTGTTTTATCTCAGACCTCAGCTTCCTAACATCGCTGAGATGTGTAAAATTGAGTTCACCTTTTTTTTTTTTTTTTTTGTGGAATGGAGCATAACGCTAAAAATAAGTAACAGTGTTCAGACTTCATACAAAATGACCAGAAATCTCAAATCTACAATGTAATGCAGCTTACATATGAGATGTAACACCTGCCTCATAGATACTTTATTGATCTTAGACTTGTCTCATGATAAATATGTGATATCAAAACTCTGCTGAAATGTTTATTGAAGGCGATTAAAGGGTCTAATGTAAAACATGCTTGTTTCGAAGAGGTGTGTTTCTATGGATAGAGGGTAAACTACGCTCACTTGGGGGCAGGACGTGGCCCCCTTTGTGAGACAGGACAAAGATCTCATGATTTTTAGTCTTGATTTTCTCTGCCTGGTTCTGGACAAGCAACTGCAACTTCTGGATGTCCTCTTCATCAGCCTGCTGAGAGCTCTGAAGCTGATGACTCTGATCAAAGTACACGGCACACACACACACACAAAAGCATTCGTTAAATGGGTTTGCATCAGGTAGTAATATTTATATATTACATTTACTGCATTTAACAGATGCCCCGATCCAGAGTGACTTACATTTATCTTATTCATACACCTGATAAGCTATGGGGTTAAGGGCCTTGCTCAGGGACCCAGGAGTGGCAGCTTGGTGTGGCTATGCTACCACCTCCCCAATAATATCTGTCTCAAATGGTTTTAGGTGTGGATACCAGGTGTAAACAGGACCAGAGGGGTAATTTCATTCACACACACACACACACACACACACACACACACACACACACACATTAACACATTACCATATTTCTCTGCCTTGCATTGAGTTTGTCCATTAGCAGCTTTTTCTCGGTCAGCAGGGTGTTGAGGCTGCACAGACGCTCTGTGTTCACTTTGGTCACCTCGGTCAGTTCCTGCTTGGCAGCAGCCACTTTTGCCTAGACACAGACACAGACACACACAAACACACCCTTTCAATAAGAGTAAAAAATTCGTCCTCTATACACTGATCCAGGAAAAAAAAGCAGAGCTATGTTTTCCAATGTTTGAGGGAGAACAGGTAGAAATCTCATTAATAAAAAGAGGAAGCACTAGGTTTCCTAACCGAGGTCATGATTTGTCATGGAAACCTCAGCTATGATCTAAGTGGTTAAGGTGTAAAACTTTTAGTCAGAAGATCGTAAGTTCAAATCCTGGCACCACCAAATCAGATGAAAAGGGCAGGACAGCAATAAATGCTGATTGGATTACATTTGTTGTTTTGCTTCCTGTTTCAAATTTTGCCTGTGTGTGTTTTTGTATGCATACCTGCCACATCCTGAGTTCCTGCCTGTTCTGAGCTTCCCGCACTTCCTTCTCGTATTTCATCTCCTCCAACTTTCGGCTTCCGCTCAGAGTCTGCAAAGCTTCGAGATCCACCAGCTTCCCAAACTTATTCATCATCAGCTTCTCACAGTGTGCGGTTAACTCTAAACACACACACATACTTACTCAATTCACCAGATCATCAACCGTCTCCAATCATTGCACCTGATTTAGTGAACAGAGACTCACCCTGACTCTCAGCCTCCATGTCTCGGAGGTCCTTTCGGAGCTGGACATGTTGTTGGCGTGCTTGTTTGTATAACTGCCTCTGAGCAATTTTCTCCAGATGAAGTTCCTTAATGCGCTCGTGCAGCCGCCTAACGTCCGCCACATTTATCACCAGCGCCATGCTCAAGTCAGAGGGGATCTCGCTATTAGTCATATACTCAATCTGAGAGAGACAGAAAGATAGACAAGAGAGAAAGAAAAGGAAGGAAAGAGAGAGAAAGAGAGAGAGAGAGAGAGAGAGAGAGAGAGAGAGAGAGAGAGAGAGAGAGAAGTTATGTTTTAGGATGTAATGAAACTCAAACACACACACACACACACACACACACACACAAACACACATACCTGGTGTAGTCTTAATGGGACAACTACATCAAGCTCATTGAGTTTCTGCTGCTTATCTCGGTTTAAGAGCTCCAGATCGCCCTCTGCTGCTTTCAGGTTGCTCTGCACTATCTTTTCCTGAGGACACACACACACACACACACACACACACACACACACACACACACACACACACATTGATGCACTCATGCTGCATTTAACTAAAGGTCATAAATAAATATTCTTCTTTGGGAACTTGGTGGAATCTTCTCCCAAATTCCCAATACATTACTCATCCCAGTTATCAGGCTTGTTTGCTTGATTTTAACAAGAGACGTCCTTGGAGGCCATTTTTTCTTCTTATTTTGTACCTTGAATACCTGCAAATTCATTCTGACTTTCACAGCCAGGTGCAGCAATACAGACACAACTAATACACTGTGGTATACAGTAAAAGAAAACCCTGATGTAATTCGCTTACTTTTTTAGTTAGCGAGTCATACTCCTTCCTCAGGCTGTCTGCTATCACCTTTTCCTCGTGCAAAAGCTCCTCTAAAACCAGACGATGCTCCCGTAGACTTAAAGTGTTCTCATAAAGCTCCGGATCACAATCTTGGTCACACAAAAAAAAAAAAGATTTCACAAACTAAACTGCTTCAGCAGTTTTTTCCTCATAATTTGATCTCATAATTTATCTTCTCGCTAACAAACCCATCATCATTACTACACATTAAAGCTTTTTGACTTGTCCAGCAGAATAGATAACGGATTCATAATTCGTAATAAGAGTATAAAATGTTAAATATTAATGATGTCAGCTTACTCGGAGGACAGACGCTATCGTCAAAGCCGTTCGCTCCATCCAACCCTTTATCATCCTCCTCACTGTCCCAGTCTGATTCCTCAGTAGAGCTTTCCTCACTCTCCTCTTCTTGCTCTGCTACATGAAATGATATAAATACAAAATGGTTATAAACACACACACACACACACACACACACACACACACACACACACACACACACACTCACACACCAGTGGTGGACAGTAACAAACTTAATGTAATTCGTTATTGTAGTAACGTAGCATTTTCGCATATCTGTACTTTACTATAGTTTTTTCAATTTGGGGGGACTTTTGAATTTTTTTTACCCAAGGACATTTTGTGTCCACGCCCTGTTTTAATGTATCTACTTATAATCAACATACAGTTCAGCGTCAGTTCGACAGCAAGCAGAACATTTTGTGAGGGATAAATTATAAAAGAAACTCCGGACTCGAATTCGCCACACCTGTGGCCTCATTTACACGGAGTAGCATTCGAGTCTTTTCCCTTGAACTAAGTTGAATAAGTAAAAGTTTTGTAAAAAAAAAAAATGCTAATAGAAACATTATATCCATGTTAAATCAGAGTGGATTTGGATACTTAAGTGTAAAGAGAGCACTTTTACTTTTATTGGAGTGATATTTTATAGAGTGTGTCTCTACTTCAACTAAACTACAAGCTTTGTGTACTTCGTTCACCACTGACATACACACACACACATGCAAAACACACCATCGGTGCCAGGCATTTCTTTCTTCTTCACTCGTTTGATCTTCTTCTTGAAGACTCGGGTGAGGAAATCTGCAAACTTGTTGTTTTCTCCGAGTGAAGCCTGGAATGTGAATGCAAGCACTTTCTCTCTCTCGTGCAGCTTTGCTATGTCTCGCTTCTTCACATCCAACTGATATTTACACTCGTCCAGCTTTGACTAAAGCACAAACACACACACACACACACACCAAATAAGTGCTCCTAAAAGCTAAAAAAAACAAGGACAAGTTGAAACATACACAAATGCAAACAGACACATAAAGACAGACATACACAGATAGGAAGACAATCTCACACACACACACACACACACACACCCTGAGTTCTCTCTCCTCCTGCACGCAAGCGTTCCATCTCTCCTGTAGCGTGATCTCACTCTTCTCGAACTCTTTAAGCAGCAGGAGCTCCTGAAACATTGTGACGTGTCGGAGGGCGGCGAGCTTCATCTGCACGTCCAGCTCGGTTTTCTCATGACGCAGGAGATGCAGCTTAGCATCAAATATGCACACGGCTTCCTCCATCTGCATCAAAAAGCGAGTGAGAGACTGAGAGGACAGTGTGTGCCACATGACCACACATACACATAGAGACACACGTGCACCACACACACCTGTTTAATCAGCTTGTCTTGCAGGTAAATGTTGCGTATCTCCTCCACTTCCTTCATCTCCTGCTCCAGCTCGCTGAGGTCCTCTCTTGAGAGGGTATGCACGTCCTCCGTATGAGTAGGTTCCTCCAGGGAATTTGTATGTGCATGTTGCTCCTGGTCACTGTCATGCTGCATTATCTCTAGCGCCACCTGTGGCTCCTCGTGCTTCTCGTCCCAGCCGGTGTGTGTCATTTTGGCGCGTGTAGCGGCATAACGTTCCAGTGTGATATGATTGTACTGCAGCTCCCTCTCAGGAGTCTCCTCGGCCGTCAGCGTGGGTGTGGTAGGAAGTGTCTGGTGCTTATCTGGAGGAAGAAGCTTCTGAATGGCGAGCAGCTGGTGCAAGTGGGAGCGAAACTGCGAGACGAGAGCCACCTTTGAGTCCCGTAGGGCCAGCACACGCATGTTCAAATCATTTTTCCTTTGGTGGATCTAAATCAGACAAAACACACACACACACACACAGAAGAAAAGGGGAAATTATTTACAGAATAAGCTACTGTGTAAGCTATTTTATTTTGTTTTGTTTTTTTAAATCATGATTGTCCGCTTGTTTAGAGTCAGAGCTCACTGACCTGCTTCTCTAGCTCAACCACTTGGGCCATCTTCTTCTCCACATTCATCCTCAGGTGATCGGGCACTGTGAAGTCCTTCGCAGTTTTCAGTTTGAAATCACCCATGTTCTCCTTGGCGAACTGGATTGCTTTGACTTCTTCTGGATCCTCGTAGTCCTCGCTGGGTTTGGCAGCATAGCTGAGATAAGAATAAGATTCACCGGAGATTGAGAAAGGTAGGGAAAAAAAATACTTAAGTATTTGTGCATGTCCTCAGTAATGGCCACTTCTGGACCTCATATAGGATTTTACTACTGATGTAAGACTGCGTGTAAACATCAAGACTCACAGTTCATCCCACTCTTTCTTCCGCTGCTCTATCTTGGCGCGGGCTTTTTCCGCTTTCTCAGCTGCCTTGCACAGTTTCTCCACCTGTCTGGCTGCCAGCTTGCCACCAGCTCCCTGTGGCACTCGCCGCTGGAACACTGTTGTGGCAGGTAAATCTTCCTCTACTGCTGGAGATACATTACACAGCCTTACACAAACATTGTCTGCAGTTCCGATTAAAGGTCAACTGATTAATCGTTTTTCATAGATAATTTCTGGAAATCTCGGCTATCAGAAAAAAATCCATACTAATAGTTTTTCCGGGTTGCGATATACAGTACAAGAGCGGCCTCTAGAGGCGAATCACTGATGCCATGTGCTGTTTATTTGAAGTGGGGTTTTTTTCATTCATTTTGGATGTAACTGTTTTTATTTATTTGTTACTTTTTGTTTTAGGTTGAATACATAGGTTTTATTTACATTAGTATTTATTAATATAATTTATATATTCATATTTATTTCATTTAGCATATTTTCATGATTTAGTACTGTCTATTTATTTATTTATCTTGCTAATAAAGTTAAGTACTATTATACATGCAGTTCTATGCTAATTTATCGGTTATCGAGCAAGTATAATCCTAGCTATCAGTATCGGTAAAATCCAATATCGGTCGACCTCTAGTTGTGGTTATCGTATAGATTTATGCTTAAAGTACACTTACTTACACTTACACACTTACTTACCCACTTACACACACACACACACACACATTTGCACCCCATTCCTCTGACCTGTGATAGCGTAGGCTTCTTTTTGTTCCTTAGGGCCGCTCTGGTCAGGAGCGCAGGGTCCAGGATGCGGCGTGGCTCTTTCCTTCTCCATCATCTGGTGGAATTTGCTGGAAAGAGCTACCAGCCTGTAGGTGGAAACCTTATGATCGCTCCTTATCGCAGACACGGTCACTGTGTCACACACTATGTGGTCCAAAAACCTGCAAAATGAGAAGGACAGAAAATTAAAGAGAGTCAAAAAAAACAAAAAACAAAAAAAAGAACCTTACTACTTAGAAACCTTAATGAGTGACAGTGAAAAGAGAAGTGACATCACCTCTCCTGAAGCTTCTGCAGGCCGATCCGGTGTCTCTCGCTTTCCAAGGCTAATTCTTTCCTCACTTCTCTCACTTGCTCAGCCGCCCATCTCTCTGCTTCCTCACGGAAACGGCAATCCAACTCCAGATCCTAGAAAACAAACTACATCAGCATGTGCTACATGGGAATAAGTCGTTTACTTCATCTCCCGACCTCTGTAGCAGTGTCAAGCAGTGTGTGAGAGCGAGTCACATCTAACTGAACAGAAGGGGTGTGTTACCGAGCGCTGCAGTCGGACATGCTCAGGCAGACTCTGGTTGTGCTCCAGCAGGGCTTTGAATTGGGTTTGCAACTGGACGAGCTGCTTACGGCGCTCCTGCTTCCGCGATTCAGCCTCCTGATGCAAACGGTCCAACTCCAGCTTCTGTTTAGCTGTCTCTATACTGCACACACACACACACACACACACACACACACACACACACACACACACAATGTATTTCTTTTCTCACCAAGTTTTTAAAACACTTAGTAATACATTTAATAAAAACTTTAATAAAGTTTGTAATAAACTGCAGAATTAATGGCACCCTTGCTGAATGTGGTATAGTCATTATGCATGCTCTTTTATTGTATTTCACTTAAATACTCTTACTCACTCAGCTCCTTATGAACCTTCAGATTTTTTTAAAAACTTAAAAGGTGCAAACAATTCTAGACTTGAGTAGATGCTGAAAAGTGTAAGAATTGATTATATGTCTATAAAGATTTTATGTCTGCTATCATTACCACAAACACACACACACACACACACACACACACACACACCTGTAGGCAGCAGAGTCGTCTATATCCAAAGGAACAGGCTTCATGTCGGGGACCAGGTGTGCTGAGGGAACTTTAGCGTGTCCCCTCTGTAATGCTTCCTCCATTTCCTGCATCTCCAGCAGCCTGAAGGAAAAGATGTTCCCATCCGCCCCCGTGCTCAGAACAAAGTGTCCATCATGGCTGAAACGTAGCTCCCGGAGACTTCCAAACTGGCTGTCATGGACGCTAAGTGTGAAGTACGCCTGCATGTGGTCTGGCTGCAGGTCCTTAGACTCTAGAGGATATGCCCGGATACTGCCGTCCTGCATCCCACACAGCAGCAGCTGCCTCTCCTCGCTGAGGGGGACAGAGAGAGCAAATACAAGAAAACTGATTCACTCTGTATTTGTGTATGTGTATGTGTGTGTATGTGTGTGTGTATGTGTGTGTGTGTGTGTGTGTGTGTGTGTGTGTGTGTGTGTCTATACACTGACCAGGCATAACTTTATGACCACCTCCTAATGCATTGGTCCCCCTTTTGCTGCTAAAACAGTTCTGACCCAACGAGCAGCATTAACTTTTTCAGTTTCTTTATAAGCCTTTATGCCTGGTCGGTGTATATGTGAGTGTGTGTGTGTGTGTTTGTGTGTGTACCAGAAGCAGACAGTGAGGATTGGGTTTTGATCTGTATCTTGGACTGGGATGTAAGCGAAAGGCTCCTCGCTCCTCTCTGACACATCCGCAGACTGCTGCCCTGAAAATTTACAGTGATACAGATACCCCGAGTCATAGCCTCCCTGAGAAAGCAAGAAAGAAAAAAGAAAGGAAAAAAATAGAAATTAAAGATCAAACCCAAAGAGCATTTAATGTATCTGCATTTGTTGAATGTGTGTGTGTGTGTGTGTAAGTTTGTACCAAAGAGAGCCAGAATGATCCAGGCTCAGTGGAGTAAAAGGCACAGTGAAGGGGACTGGGAGGATCGGGGATGAAGATTGGTGGCAACTCCTCTTCCTCTTCCTCTTCCTCTGTAGGAGTTTGTTCCTCATCCGTCTCTTTCTCTCTCTTCTCCTTTATGGCCTGTCTGCGGGCTATCTCTTCATCCCTCTGGTTCATCACACACACACACATACACACACACACACACACACACACACACACACACACACACACACACACACACACACACACACACAGAGTAAATACCCTGTAACCTAACACACCCCTGATTAAAGTCACGTTTACTTCAGTTCCTGGTCTGCTGTTAACCTTAATGCGTGATTTGATGCTGAGGAAGCCGAAGTGACTGATGGAAAGGTCCTGCAGATGATATGTGTTTATTGCAGCAGGACCATGTGGGTCAGGAGCCTCAACCTCCACCACATGACCTGTCTGACATGCAACTAATATCGCATTTCTTTCCTGGAACACACATACACACACACACTTTTCTGATCAGCAAATGAGCAAAAGATATATGAAGCATGTGCTCGACTTATTTATGCATACTCACGTGTGACGGAGGAGCCCACTGCAGACTCTGCACTGGTCCCGGAACTGTCACGAAGCCGATTGGCTCATAGCTGCCCCCTACGTCGAAGAAAAACACGGTGCTGTCCACACTCTGCCAAAAGATGGAGAGAGAAAGAGAGAGAGTGAGACAGAGAAAGAGAGAGAGAGAGAGAGAGAGAGAGAGAGAGAGAGAGAGAGAGAGAGTCTCTCACACACACACACACACACACACACACAAAAATATTGTGAGAGTGCACGAAAGAGATAGAGTGAGACAGAAAGACAGACAGACATTGAGGCTAACACACACCTTCAGAGATACACAGTAAGAGACACACAGTGAGAGAAACAAACCCTGGGGGTTTCATTAAACACAAAGCTATTTGATAACGTAACTAAAATGCCGGCCTCACACACACAAAAGCAAACACACAGCCAGTACCCCGGTAGCCATGATCTGCCCATTTTGATTGTAGGAGATGGTGGTCACAGATGCATTATGGGGTTTAAAGGCCTGTTTGAGATAAAGATCTGGGCGATCGCCTTCAGTGCTCGCAGGCAGGCTCGGAGGAACACAGAACTCCAACAAACGCACCACACCGTCCTCAAATCCCACCACCAAGAGACTTTCATCACCGCACACCTGGAGAGAAAAACAGAGAGACCAAGTTACTATAACTTAGTCACATGACCCTTTTTTTTTTTTTTTTTTTTTTTTTTTTTTTTTTTTTTTGCAAAAACTAAATCCTCAAATAGCAGAAGGTTCATTTCTATTACAAAAATTGTTTCAATAAAAGTGCACTGTTTAAACTAAAAAAACTTGCAGTTTGCCACTTAAAATGTCCCTGAGGGAACTTCTGCACATGTGCACCGAACCGAAAGCCTTGTAGTGAAATAGTTCTGTACGAATACATGGACCGTTACACCCCTATTTTTTACATTTAATATCAATTCTGGCTATAGAAAACAAAATAACTGATACGATTTGCATGGGATGTGAAGTGATTTGATATCCATACCATATGAGGGACCCAGGACACAGCGGTTCCACCCTGTCTGTAATGGCTGACTGCGAGCTCCTTGTTGGACAGGAAGTCAAAAATCCTAACTGACCCTGCCACAAACAGTAATATGCATTGAGTTGGAGAATATTACAAATATCGCAATTTCACAAGAAGCTAAAACGTGGTAAAAATAAGAAGCGTAAAACATTCTGTTAAACTAAAAAATATGAATTCAATCATTCATTTGTTTTAAAGTTTTTTTCCCAGTTGCTTTGGAGCGTTTCTCCGAACAGGAATGAAATTCTCAAGACTGCTTGTTCTACCTACACATCATTGTCCTACATTATCAGTTATTTATGTTCATGCTGATGTTTCACTTGAACAGTCTAAACCCCCACAATATCTCTGCATCAGTTTATTGCAAAAGTTATTAAATGCAAAATGGTGAATGATCACTAGAGGACTTGTCATTCTGATGCCAACGATTTGATCATTGACATAAATACTTAATATTGAGAGATGAATTAAGGATTTGGAGAAAAGTACAGACTTTTGCAAGAAATCCAATGTGTTGTCCTGTTTGTACAAATTATATTGAGAATGCATTTACTGGTTTGCATATATTAAGGATGATTCGAGAAATGCTTCAAAGCAACTGAGAAAAACTGTAATTCAACAGTTTATCCGAGCAAAAGTCCACAGTCAAGCAGGGTACGAAATCCAAGAGAGTACAATCGTCTGTGTTTTCTGTGTAGGAAGGACTGCATTATTTTCCATCCCATGTCATTAACCAAGTGATTAACCAATAAGGGTTTGATTTCACGTCTGCATATGAGAGCAAATAATGCTGTGATGCAGCAGTAGCAGCAGTTCAGAAAGAAGGTGGTGGCTTTATTTGTGTCACAATGAGCACATCCTAGCTTTGGCCTTATAAAGAATGAGTGTCATGGCTGTGATATATAAAGACTGTTTGCACAACCGTTAACGAAAAACCCCAGTTGGAGTATAAGTCTAATCGTTCTTACGGTCTAATGCAGTTGTGGCCATCAGGTGAGTGGATCCAGACACGTCCATTCCCTCAATTGCACCAGCATGAAATGAGAAAATACACTCTGGCTCCAGGGTCTGCAAACACACACACACACACACACACACACACATCTCCATATCCATGTCTATCCCTTTCTCACAGCATTAATGATGCTAATTCTGCAGTTATTCTCCAGTAAACACAGGGGCACCAGAGAAAAACGCAGACTTCTTTTAGATCCCGTAAATCTGTACACCCTCGAGCTCTGGGTTTAAAATCTCACCATGTTGGAGAACGACAAGTCCAGTTTCCAGATTCCTCCGTTAGAATCCTGAAAAGACACAAGTGTTTATTATACAGACACTTTTAGAGATACGATGCTATAACATTATTATTAGTGCTCGATTGACCTGCGCAAACCAGATCGTAGAATCTGCTGCGGCGCTCTTGACCATGGACGAAAGGCTCACGTTGCGGCCTACAGTCAGCTCGTTCATGGGGTCCATCTCAAACAACCCTGTGTCGTCCATGCTGTCTGCTGTATCGATGGTTTCAAAGTCCCAGCACTGCAACATTCATCCGTGTTTACTCTATTATTCACACACTTTCCAAAACGTAGATAGCATCCCCCATTACGTTTCAAATCCATCCGCGATAAACAAAAAATTGGTAATTCCTCGAGATTCGAACCGCGATAAAGCGGGGGATTAAATAATACCAAAAAGTACCACACCAGAAGACGAAAAATATGTCAAAAAGTAACATTCTGTTAAATTGCAGTCATGTGAGCAATGTTACAATATTACTAAATACCCTTGACCAGTGTTAAAATTGTGTTACCCTGTAGATAGGAGGTTACCAAATTAGGGGTTAAAACTCCAGGTGGAGTCGCAGGATTTACAAATAGCGTCCAATTTTTAAATGTAATAATTAAAAATGTTAACGGGATTTACATCGGACTCACAGAGGCGACTCACCCTGACTACTCCGTCTGCGCCTACAGTAATCAGCTCTCCCTCCTCCAGAGCGATCTGCTGGATAGGTCCTGCGTGACAGGTTTGTCCGTCTTTCCGTCTGATCTCGACTTTTATCAGACCTCCGTCCCACAGGAGCATGTTTCCCCACTCTGAACCTGAAACCACCTGATGGAGAGAGAAACAGAAAGACGAGGTAAGACCTAAACTGCGTGTGTAGCTCTATTAACATATGCATGCGAACACACCTTTCCATCTGGGAGCTCAACATAGCCTTGTATATCTGTCAGAGGAGTCTTTCCAAACCTTCCCAGGATCCCTTGCAGCTTTAGACAGGTAAAGGTGTCAGCCATTTTCCAAAACCTACAAACAAATCAAAAATCCAATGAACACACAGTGGTACGATGATTATTAGCATTAAAAATCGCTCTCAGTAACAAGTGGATTCTGACTTGATATGTCCGGAGCCGGAGGTGGTGAGCTGGCCCGGGTTGTCTGGAGAAAACGTGACGCGGTAGACGTCCTGAGAGAAGGCCTTACAGCGCAGCACCACCTGTTCCTGATTCCAGTCCCACACGGTCAGCATGTAATCCGGAGGGCCTCCGACGCTCGCCAACAGCGTGCCATCCCCGTTAAAGTTCACACAGCTGTACATCTTACCTGTGCCTTCTGTTCAATACAAAAATAACGATAACATAATGACTTACAATCATAAAAAATGTTTTTTTTATACATCATATCATCGATACATTTCATACACTTTCCCTTCAATACAGAATCTCAGTTCAGCAACTCAATAAAATTTATAATGACACTTCGATACAAGACAATTAACCCGAAATGTTTAGCAGTTTCATATCTGAGACCATACCTCGAAGTGTACGATAGGGCTGCAATGACGGATATTCATAAATGATTATGTCAGGCTGCTTGCCTTTCTCTGCCATGGCAAAATATTTCCGACTGGGATGAGGCTTCAGACAAAACAGAAAGAGAATACGGATTAAACATGCATCAAAAACTATACGTTTTAGCTAAACATTTTGTAAACAGTGTAGAACATCATGGATGGAGGAGGCACAGTGTTAGAGTACCATAATGGCACCGATGCCGCCTCCACTGCTGCTGGGGATGTAGCGCTGCGTTTTAGTGTTCATGTCCAGCAGCACCAAAACGTTTCCTGCAATGAAGGCCAGCATGTTCTCGTCCAGCAGCTGAAGATTTCCTCGTCGCTTGCAGTCATAGCCGAAAGAATGTCTGGCTCATGGTTAAGGATGGATGGATAAACGGACGGACGGACAGACAGACAGACAGACAGACAGACAGATAGACAGATAGATAGATAGATAGATAGAGTATCTCACAAAAGTGAGTACACCCCCTACATTACAGCAAACATTTTATTATATCTTTTCAAGGGACAATACTATAGAAATGAAACATGGATATATTTTAAAGAAGTCAATGTGCAGCTCGTTTAGCAGTACAGATTTACTGTCCTGCCCTAAGATCTTAACATACAGCCATTATTTTCTAAATAACTGGCAACAAAAAAAGCAAGCACAATAATCTGCAAGTTGGCTACTCTCAAATCTTTCTATAGTTTTGTCCATTAAGAAGATTATACTAAAATGGTTGCTGAAATGTGAGGGGTGTACTCACTTTTGTGAGATACTGTAGATAAATAAACAGACAGACAGACAGACAGACAGACAGATATATACAGATTTTGAATTGAAGGATACGAGAGTTGCAGTAGATTCTGCTGGATGTTTGAATCCGGGCTCATAAATGCAGAAGCCATTTCAGCCTGTGCATTAAACACCTGCACAAACATGTATACATATATATATATATAAATATATATATATATATATATATATATATATATATAATAGATTTAAATATGCATTTGCGATAAATCGCATGATTGTCGTGAGTTAACCTGTGATTAATCACAACTTAATCGCACATTTTTATCTGTTCTAAATGTACCTTAAATTAATACTTTCAAGTTTTCAATAATCTAATCAACATTGCCATGGACAGATACTAATATTTATTATTAGTGAAACCAAACTCAAGAAAGAGCCTGAAGACAAAATATTCTTGTGAATGTTTTAAAGTAACTATAGTGCTTTAAATTACATAAATCCTCAGGACACCAAACGGAACTTCTCCTATGTTTCCACACGGATGGTTTTAATTGCCGGACCTGCGCAGCGCAGCGGATTTTGGCACATCAGTAAAACACGTGTTTAGTGATTAAAAAATATTTTTCGGTGGAGTTTTTATTCAATGATATATATCTGAGTAAAAAAAGGACGTTGTGAATAAATGTGTGTTGCACTGTTTCAATTTCGCCTCTTTTATATTGATTTACTTATACTTTTAATAAAACGGTCAAACAGAAATGCTGTTACGATGAATTTGCGCATGTATTAATTTGTTTGCTTTTTTAGTTTTATTATATTTAACTTATATATAATATAATTAAATCTATAATATTTGATAGTTTCATTCACTTATTCACTAAGGCAGGGTTTAACATAGCCATGCTTTTGGAGGAAACTGGAGAACCCAGAGTGAGAATATAAGAAACTCTAGAGCTGTATGCTAACAACCACACTTTTATTGGTTGTTATTTTTATTTTTTTGCATCTACATCTTATCTAAGCAATCCAATCCAAGCTAAATACCCTTCCTTCATTAATACATTTGAAATTAATCAAGATTTCGACACTCCAAAGCTGAATTTACCTTTCCGCCCTCGCCTGAGGTGTCCGTCATGTTTAAACCAGTTGCCATAACAACCAGCAACCATGGGGCCGGTGTGTCACGTGTTAGCAATGCATACTGGGAAATGTAGTTTATTAATGGTGTAGTAAACCTAGGCACAGCCTTAAAAGGTAGTTCCAGCTCGGCCGTGTAGAACAGCGTGGTTTTGGTCAACTTTACCGCGGTTCTAGTAGGAACTAATGATTTCTGATGAATAATTATTTTAATCTAAAGCTTTTTACAAATCGGTTGCTAGCGACGCTCGCGAGTTTTAACCGTTTGTTGGAGATTCAGGAAGTGAAGAGATACTTGTTTCCGGCACCGTGAGTACCGCATAATATATACATAATAAATACATTAATATGAATAGTTACTGATAAAAAAGGGTGTAAAATTGTGTTTTTTGGTGTATTTTAGCGCCTCAGGTTAAAATAAAGGCGGTTTCATGCAGCTGTAATGACGCGCGCGAGGCGGAGTGAGGCGCGCGCTCAACTTTAACTCGTGTAATGCTAAACAGCTGCAAACAGACTTTTAAATGTTATTTTTATTCGGATCGCGATCTATTTATGCAACAATATACCACGCGTTTTCATTCAACAGTGTTTTAATTTACTCATTTTATTTCTCAGAGTGAAGCTGATGGGTATTTATGTGATCTGACTATCAGTGATTCATATTAGAAGATAAATAAAATAAATCGCTTGTGGTTTTTTTTTTCTTCACTTAATATTATTAACCGTATTTACATCTGTTGTGTTAAGGATCCAAATTGACCCGCACAGTTTTATTCCCGGAAATAATTTAAACTAAATTTAGCTCAAAATTGTAAATTCAAATAGAACATCTAATAACAGCATGTTTGTCTCGCGCTCAAATTGAACAATGACATCATTGGTGTGTTTGTGCATGTGTGTTATAATGTTTTGAATACCGAACACTTACAAGGTGTGTGTGTGTGTGTGTGTGTGTGTGTGTGTGTGTTTTCTAGGGCTGCAACTAACGATTATTTTGTTATTTGATTAGTCTGACGATCTTCTTCTTCTTCTTCTTCTTCTTCTTCTTCCGGCGTCTCCCATTAGGGGTCGCCACAGCGGATCATGCGTCTCCATACCCCCGCTGTCCGCTACATAAACTTTCCCTTTTACTCCTGCAGATACTCTTCTATCACGCTTAACTCCTGCTATCACGCTTCTCCACCCACTCCACCCTGCCTTCACTCTTTTCTTCACTTCTCTAACACACTCTCCATTACATATGTATTCTTTTATAAGTGCTTTAATCTCTGTAAAGCTGCTTTGAGACGATGTCCAGTGTTAAAAGCGCAATGCAAATAAAACTGAATTGAGTAAAATGTGTGCTCAGGATTGAATACTGATAAATAGACAGACAGACCGCTAGATAGATGCTGCTGTTGAATTGCATTTGGAATAGGATTTGAGGGTTCAGTAGGTTCTGAGGGATGTTTGAATCCGGGCAGGATTAAATACTGCCAGCACCACCGGTTCTCCAGTGTTAAAATAATAATCAAAATAATTTATCGATACCCATATGTGATGATCCATGATCCTGATGTTCGAATGAAAATCAAAGGCCATCTCAGTAATTGTGTAAATCGTTTCATGTCGTTATTTGGCAGCACTTTCAGAAGTAGAGCTGCGTAGATGACCCTGAAGTCTGACCATGGCGTCCCACCCTCAGATGTGCCCTGATTTAGGTGCGTACACTAAACTAAACCGAAGCAAACAGATCACTCAATGTTTGGGGTTTTCTGATGGACAATGTCCAGCAAGCCGTGTGACCTGTACTGTTTTTTTTTTTTTATCCCAGGTTCAGGACACAAGCAGTCGGTGAAGGCTCAGCTGTTAGCGTCTCAGCAGCTGCTGGTGGTGTCTCTGTATAACGTGGCGCCGCTGTTAGACTGCGTCCTGGCTGCAGGTCTGCTGTCTCAGGATAACTATCACGAGGTGAAGGCAGAAAAGACACCACAGAAGAGTGCCCGCAAGCTGCTGGAGATCGTTCAGGGTCAGATGGACGAGTGCGGAGCCGCACGCTTCCTGGAGTGTCTGCGGGAATGTAAGCAGCATTACCCACGTCTGCGCACTTTGCTGTCTGCTGAAACCGGTACGGTGTAGCCATAGGATACTGTCTGAATTTGACTTTCCATTAAATCATCTCCAGAATTCTATCCACTTACAGCATTGTTTGTTGTTCTTTTATGTTTATAGAAATCCAGCGTGGACCCACAGGTTCGTCTCATCTTTTACTCTTCTTATACAGTCTGCTATAATATTAGGGGGAATCCCTCAGGGTTTGTTTCTGAAAGGCTCCTATTTCAGTTCTTGGTTCTATTCGGTCTTCAGTTGTTGTAGCACATCCACCCCATAGTCATTTCTGTTCAACATGGTTATTAAGAGTGGTTAAGTTTTCATAGTCTACCAGTTAGTTTGAACCAGTCTGTCTAATCCGATCTAATCTCATCCTAGAGGATATTTTATTTTATTTTTTTTACAACATTCTCCAAACCCTTTTGAAATGTCCAGGAATTCAGTGTGTTCAGAAAAACTTAAACCTGTCATGGGATCTTTGTATTCTGTAGTTTGTAATGAACATTAACTGGTGCACATATAAATAAAATGGCAATATTTTTAAATTATTAATAATATATTTTGTTCTGCATTCAGAGCGGAAACTGCAGGCTCAGTTTTCCTGCCTGTGCAGCCGCCTGGGTTTGTCTGTGCTGCCGGTATCTCTGGCTCTGTTCTCCAGCAGCACCATCACACAGTTCGATCTGGAGCGGATCCAGGCAGCACCGACCCCCACGCAGCAGAGCCACGTCCTGCTGAACATCTGCCTTACCAAAGGAGAGACAGCATGCAAGAGCTTTTACACGGCGCTGTACGAAACGGACCCTCTGCTCGCCGAGGACATAAACAGTAAGGAGTCGAGCACAGCTGGTGGCTCAGTCTTTCTACAGAACAAAGCTAAACGTGTCGACATTTACCTCACAGAATCCAGAATCCTAATTCATAAGTGTTTAATAATCTGATCTCCTTAAAATCCTCACCAAGAAATCCGGATTAAGCGTAAATTAGAACCCCAGCAAATCACTGATGCACTGCTTCAGCTTTTCATAGTAGAACTTGATGAGCTGTTGTAATTTATGATGCAATAACATCTACTAGTTACATGTCCAGCAGGATTTAGGCAGTGCCTGAAAATGTTCAACTTGTTACATAAAATAATCGTCCTACTCGATGTAATGCCTTTTATAAAAACTTTCATGATTCTGTTACAGTTTCCAAACAATCTTCCATATCAGAAAGCTAAAATGAAATGGGACTTTTTATCAAGTGACACGTTTCTATTTTATCAGGCAGTAGTTTGTTAAAGAATCTGTCGTGGAACAGTGACGAGCTGAGCAGTGTTGGTATGGCAGTAGAGGAAACGCAAGACATCGCAGCAGGACATCTTCCCTACTCAGGTGAATATTTTCTCATCCACTGTCGTTTGAATGTGACCCCCAGCTTAACAAACACACTTTTACATTTTTTTTTGTTCAGGAGTGCTCCAGAAGGTGAGAGCTCATCTGGGTGTGGTTGTGGGAGATGAGGCCAGGCTGAACATGTGTGAGCTGGGGGTTTCAGTGGGTCTGCCACGTCGCACAGTCAAAGAGTGTCTTCTAGAGGGGGTGAGCTTAGAGGACGCGGCCCAGCTGGAGGCTCTGGTGGCTCTGTTCATGGAAAAGACTCAGGACGCAGACCGGCTGCTCAGCAGAGTGGCTGAAGTGGAGATGAAAAGTAGGAGATTATACATTTACATTTTCATAATGTTTGGCGAGTGAAAGGAAATAAATCATGTAGTTCTGATATTCACAAAACCACATTTCCAAAATCTCTTCGTTAACTGATTAGTTGTTGATACGACGACATATTAAGGACAATATGGGATAAATAAAATAAAAAAAAGAATTGGAAGGGGAGGGAATTTCTTTTAGTTTAAAACTTGAAAATTTCAAGTTGTAAATCGAACATTTTGAGAAAAATCATGAAATTTTTTAATTAAAAAATACTGGGAGAAAAGAAATGCATTTTGGAGAAAATAAAATTAGGTTTTAAACTGAAAAACTTCCAGTATGATGATCTGGTGATTCTGGCCGTAAATAAGTATTTCCTTGTCGCCAAATCCAAGGGAAAAGTAAAGTTTAATTAGATCTTCCACTCCAGGCATAATGCAAAACATATGGAGTCTGTCTTTGACTTGCAAAGTGTATATGCAGTTTTGTTCCTTGATAGAAAATAAAATGCAACAAATTTGAGTTTTAAACACGAAACTTTACATTTTTAAGTTGTAAAACTTATTCTGTGCCCCTCCCCTTCTTTTCTTTTCCTATCCCATATTGGCCCAAATACACAGTCGTAGGTTTTAAATTTTTTTAAGTCACTTATCATTAGTGCTGTTTTATAATTAAATACAAAACCAATCAGTATTCATCATGTATAAAAGAAACACAAGTTTTCAGATGAACGGAATTTCTCGTGTTCTGCAGGCGTGCAGCTCTCTGAGCGAGGATGTTTGTCCCTGAGGCTCCTGCAGGCTGCCGATTCTCTTCTCCGCAGTGGGAGCTGCAGTAAATGCCTCTCCCAGGATTATCTGCACGATCAGGGTCACCTACACAGTGCTCACTGCGGTGATGATTGTACGTTGTGGATCATCTTTCGCTTCCTGGTGTGGGACTGCCTGGCCGAGGCCGTAGAAGAACCCAAGCTGAAGTCTAGCAGCGGCCTGCCTGTGATGCTTCAGCAGCTGCATAGCAGTGCTCGAGTGGATGTGGAGCTCCTGCAGGAGCTGGAGCAGTGCTGGAGCGATGGAGGAACCGAGAACCTGCTACAGAGCGTCAGGGTTCTGGCACAGATTCTGAAAGACCTGCACTCACTACACACCGGTGTCCATCTGTCGAGTCCTGTGGAGGGGTCATATTCCTGCTGGACTCGGCTTCACAGGGTCACATCGTTTCAGGGCGTGTCAGTGCGGGCCATTCGGAGAGTTCTGAACAGCGTGGTTGCAGCCTCGACACAGCAGGACGTGACCCCTCGAGCTCGACAGTACAGAGAGGTGTGCGTGTACGTGGCACGATTGTTGGACACCGTGCAAGCGGAAAGGAGCGTCAGAGATTTCGCAAATTCCTCCATTGCTCAAATCACCCAGCATATTCGACTTGTTCTTTCCAGACCTGCTTTTGACTCTCAGGCCTTTGATGCAGGAGTTTGGAACCGTTTAATGTCTTTGACCGAGTTTAATCCTGCACAGCTGGACCTGGGGCCCCTCCTGCAGCTGCACCAGGAGACTTTGTCTGAACTAAAGTGCTACCTTCAGCCAGATGAATGCCACAGTTTCCACTTTGTCATGGACTCTATTCAGGTGCTTGGGTTGGCACGGTTGATCTCTGTGAACATCTCCAGAGGAGTCGTGGCAATCGATGATGGTGTGGAGGAGGTATTTTATTTTAAATTATCCGAGCCGGGTTCCTTCCTGGTGCGCCTGCACTGCCTCGTTCATGAGAAGAGCAAAGGGCGCTTCGAAGTTCGCAAACCTCGGTGTGTACGCATTTCCCGGCTTAACGAGGACGGATTACAGGGGATGCCCAACTTGGGCGAGGTTTTAGTGCAGGGCGATGATAAAATGTGGGTAAGAGAAAGTGGGAGTGGATGGTGGGAGGAAATGCAGTGTGTAGCACTGAGATATTCTGTACAGCTCCAGGAAGAAGGCTGCTGTTTCGCCATCACGACTTCAGACACGGAGTGTGAAGTTAAGTTCATGTACAGACGCAGGAGGCTGTGGGCCACGCCACATAGAGGATGCGAGGTGATCTGAGAACACACTTTCAACCAGTTCCATGCCCTGATTACACCCTCACACTGACTGAATCTACGTTCCTGCAGGAGGTCAACCACACATGCACAAACTGAGCCAACGCACACAGCTGCACAGATGTTACGAGTTCTGGATGTGTGGTGTGATGAACAAAAAAGAAGCTTCTGTGTTTGGATGCTCAGATAATGTTTCCATATTTATGATGAATGAATGAAAAACTTTTTTTTTTAGCCGAACATCACACTCAAAATTCTGTGTAGAGCAAAACCAAATACTCACTTTTTTTTAAACCAAATCATTTCAAGTTTTTACATTTTAGTATTATAGCACACATACACACAGTCGAGTGAGTTGACAGGACATGGCTAAGGGCTGATTATTGTTTTATAAAATCATCATATTCTTTATTACTGTTGTGAGTTGAATGGAACTCAAAGGGAAAGTGATTTCATTACTGTTCCATTCACTGTCACTCTACGTTGTTACAACCGTACAATAAAATACATTTTATTTCTAACATTTACTGATGTGCAAAATTAAAAACTAAACCACTCAGAGAGACAGAAGTGTAGAACGCAGGTAGTGTGTAACTGCAGCCTCCCACCAGCCTGCAGTCAATCGTGCTATCGGACGTGAGCCGAGAGTGCAAACCAACCTTCTCCTTTTAGCTTGTCCACCTGCAAAAAAACACAAAGATGATGACACAAGGATCATGATTTTACACTTTTTAGTATAATAAAAAATATATAACAATAAAAAAATAATAAAAAGTATAAATAATGAAAGTAGGGTTGAAGTTCAGCAGCTGCGATCTTTCTGAATTTAAACACAATCTCCTGTGACCCCAGTGTTGAGAATGTGCATGTACCTGTGTATTAACAGGCTGCTTTTGTCTTTCCTCTACGCTGTGAGGAGAAAGTGCTTCGGTTGACCTGCAGAAGGAAAAAATTAAATCGAGTGTTTTAAACCCCTGAGCAGCTGCAGAGAAGCTCTGAATTCTAGCATTAGAAGACTCAGTAGTGTGCATGTAACCCACCTTCTGCTGCTGTTTGTCCTGGTGTGAGAGGGCTGGGCTTTTTCAGGTATGGACACACACACTTCAGGAGTCCGCCTTCCAATAACTGCAAAAAGAAGCGTTTTAAGACTGTACATACAATGTCTTTTTTTTCCCCAGTTGTAATCAGAATCCTTTACTGATTCCACAGGGAAACTGTTAGGTTGCAGTTTCTCACAGTACAATTAAAGTTAAAAAAAAAAAGATGTTCATGCAACACTTAATAATAATATATTGGGCAGATTTGCCCAATATATTAATATTAAGTGTTGCATGAACATCTAACTATACTATATATCTATATTGTAGACCAGCTGTTTAACACTCAAGTTACAGTTATGAAAAACACAACAATTAATTATCCTGTCATTTCCAAGCACTATATTTAAATATTACACTTCGAGGATGTTGATTTGATTTAAATGCCAACCATGTGTTCATTTTATCACTTATTCTTTACTCATATTAGCAAAATGTGGTATGTGGTAATGGCTATGAAACACACCTGTGTGAGGACTGGTGGAGTGTGGGGGTATGGGGGAGATGGAGGGAGAGGCACTGTGAGATGTGGTCGGTCTCTGCTGCTCAATAAGCTCCAGCAGTTTGGCCCTGGCAGCTGCACTCTGTCTGTTCAGCTCCTGAAGTCTGTCCTCCATGAGCCTCACTGAGGAGTCGTCCACACCCACACCCTGCCAGAACACACACAGGTTTGGGATTAATTCAGGGATTAGTTTTAGGCATGTTAGTACAAATACAATGAAAGATGAAGCCAGTGGAAAACATAATCCACTTCACTTAAATAAAAAAAAACATGTTTTTCCCCCGCTCGAGGGAACATTATTTGGCTAAACGATCTGTCAAATATTGGAAATGGAACCGCAATAAGCAGCAAATATCGAAAAGCAGATTAATTATTTACAATGAATGAAATGCAAACTTTTTCCATCCGCAGCATTTAATATCAAACCAATTAAATGAACAGCAGCACAATCAGACAAAAGTATATACTGATGTAATTCTGGAAGATTGGGTGGTTTCTGTATAATAAATGGGAAATTATGGAACATTACTCTGTACTTTTATGTGATTGAAATGGTGATCACTACAGGTGCACTTCTGTACTTTTGCTGGTTATTTTTATTTGTGATATTTTTTTTTTATTTGCTCAATGACTTCTTAGGAACTACATTAAAAACTTCTGCTTTGGTTCTTACTACTTTTTGCCAAATCCATTTTTTTAACCCATTAAGTATTATTTCACTGTTTCTGTACAGAGTTTAGTTTTAAGCTACATCTTCACTCACAAAAAAACAACAACAAAAAAAAACATTCACAATATTTTGATCTTAAGAATACTGAGCAATGTTACCTGTTGTGTGGGCTGCGATCCAGCAGGGGGCGATGTTGGTCGATCTGAGCTGTGTGTAGGAGCGTGATAGTCGTGTTCTAGCTGAGCACGGATCACAGAGTTCTGACTGGTTAACGCCGCTATCCGCTCCAGCACGGCATCCTGGGAGAACTGGTTCAGCAGCGGGCCAGGACGAGGCAATACGCTTTCCGGCAGACTCACAAACGAGGTCGAAGTGCGTGAGGTGTCCGAGTCACCTGGTGACCCACTTCCTGGTGTGCGAGAGTCCCCGAAGTGCAAAGATCGAGCACGTGCTGTCAGGAGTAGATCATTTGAACTTTTCTATTAACTTCTGATGAATTATTTGCACTAAATAATTGATTGTTTACCTTCGCTGATTTATAGATTTGCAGCACATGGACTATTTACATCATCTAACACTCACCAGTAGGTGGTGCTCTGTTGTCTCTCTGGTGTGGAGGAGAAAGTAGCACAGCTGGTGAGATAGTGGCTGGCTCCACATGATCTCTCTCAGCAGCCTCAGGCTGGAGGCATCCACCTGCAGTCACACACGCACACAAACACACACACACACACACACACACACACACACACACAATTACGATGTTTGGCAGATGCCCAGTACTTAGTCCATACTTATAGGCAATAAACATACACATTATTTATCTTTGTAAAGCTGCTTTAAGACAATCTCCACTGTAAATAGCGCTATACAAATAAAATTGAATTGGTGTATTCTCCTCTTTACCCTGTGTGTCTGTGTCCTTTCCCAGTTCTCCCATTGTAAGGATCACCATGTCCAGCCGCTGCTCGAGTTCAGCTATCCGCTCCTGCAGGCTCGCCTGTACGAGAACACCACAACAATCAGACACACTGGACAACTCGGTTTCGGCATACAATATACTTAAAGCACAAAAAAGAGCAGACCTGTAAGCTGGCACTTTCCTCTCTCAGGGTGAGACACTCGGCTGTGAGGGCATCTATCAGGTTTCTCTGCTCCTTCATCTCCTCTTCCATCATCCTCCTCTCCTGCACCTCCTTTTTCACCTCCTCGTCCTTCTGAAAGAAGAAAATTACGTGATACTTAAAAATAAATTAAAAACGGGGTTCAGACGGTTGAATCAGTGCTTATGTGCGCATCTTTACTCGTTTCAGATGACTGACGATGCGTCCCAGAGTACCAAGAAGAGTCACAGAGAAGCTAGTAAGACTTCGGCTATGCTGAAGCCCGGGGTGTTCAGAGGGTCTAAGAAGCTCCTGTGGCTCCAAGCAGTCCAGCTCGGTCTCCACCTGAGCCAGCATATCCTGCAGCAGCTCCAGGCTCGACTGGTTAGCTCTCTGAGAACTAACACCTGAGGCTTCAGGAGAGCACCCTCTGGTGGTTCTGTAAGGCCTGCTCTTACCACCTAAAAAAAATGATTAGATTGGACATTATCAGAATATTCGCATGGACATAAATGCATGGGTGAAAGAAAAAAAAAGACTGGCCTGGGCATCCAAGCAGGTTATGATTTCAAGCCCTAATGACAATTGTTTTTACTAATTCACAAAATAAATCTACTTTCTCTCTCTTTTTTCCTCTTTTTAGAGTTTTCTCTACTCAAACTTTATGCATCTCTCTGAACATTCAGCAGTAAAAGCATTGGATTGTGCAACATTACCAGAACAAGAGGGAGGTGGGTCAGGATTGAGGATCTGGCTGACAAAAGCAGGGGGCTGCTCTTCCTCAGACGGAGGCTGCCTCGACTTCAGACGCTGCACAGCCACGGTTGCGTTCAAAGCTTTTCCAGAAAATAAAATAAAAGTTCTGTAAAACTTCTCAGGGACATTCTGTGAGATTCTAGTGACAGGAAGTGGTTTTTACCTGCATGTTCCTCCAAGCTTGTTGTATTACAGGGAGTCTGGGGCATGTTCTGCTGCTGTGGTTGATGAGATGTTCTCCAACCAGGGGGCTTTGCTTTACAGGTTTTTCTCTTCGTCCTATAAAACAGTCCATGAAGCTGCATGGCGACTGGCCAGGCTAGTTCTCTGCAGGTCCTAATAACCTGCAATTATTATAATGCTAAGTACATTATTATGGAGCCTAATAATGATGAATACGGACCTGCACCTTTCACCGTCGAAGACGCTGCCCGAGACATCGTGATCTTCACCGTGACCTGCTGCAGAATCATCCACTTCATTTAAAGCCTGGAGAAATAAGAGATCTAATAAATAAATAGGGGTGAGAATAATAATGAATAATAATGCGATTCATTAAATAGATATTTTTAAATAATCTACTCCACGTGGCCAATTTGAACACAATGTCTAGGTATTTTGATGTATTATGTCAATTGCATGCACTAAATAAAATCAGTGTTCATATATTTTTGTATGCACTGTCAGCAATAAAAAAAAATTTCTGAAAAGGAAATACAAATTACTTGTTCATTTTAAGAGACCCGTCATATTTTCTATCTTATTTAGTGTTGCTCTTTAATAAAGAAAAATTACTTCAAAGGAATAATCGTTTTCAGTTACTAAAATAATCGATAGCAGCAGCTCTACTCGTCATCCAGGTAGTTACAGTCACGCCACGTCGCATCACACCATCCCGTCTTTTAGCATTTTCCCACAACTGCATACCTCCAAGAGTTTCATTCCAAATACAGTTTGATAGAAATGTTGATTGCAATCTAACAAAAAGTCTAGAATTTGATGTTGAGACGTCTGAACCCACGAATACGCGATTTACGCACAGACGGCTGGAAATGATCTCCAGGTACCTGTTGGTCCATCAGTGAGCGGCTGAGCAGTGTCAGCTGCGTTGGGGGATCCGGTTTCTGCAGCACAGGAAGTTCAGAATCCGCGTCGCAGTCAGGCGCCATGGTTACGCTCGGAAAACCTGTCGCATAACCACACACACACAATACAGACAAACTTAGAGTAGAACCTTCAAAGTCCGAGGTCCCCAAACGTCGTTTCATCCAAAATAATTTTTCCACAGAACAGATTATGTACACAGTAAGTACATTAGTAGATATTACTATTATTATTTTAATACAGAACGAGTGGGAGCATAATTTATCAATGCATAGAAAATAAAAGAGACAAACTAATGTAGAAAATTGGCTGAAATATTCATCTTTTAAAATGGAGATTAAATTTTAATGTAAAGGTTTTTATTCTATATGTGTGGTATCACAGGTTGGGGCCGTCTGCTTAAAGTCATTATAGGACAAGTAGAACAATGCTGTACCTTTCTGTCTGCGAGGCGCATCACCAAACAGATCCTTCACCACCGCCAGCGCTCGGTCCGATCGCGTTAGAACGTCCTGCAGCTCACAGTGATCTGAGAACACCTACAGAAACACAAATGCGTCTCATGCAGTGCAGTGATGTGTTTTTAAAGCCTATATAAGCAATCATATAGAAGAGATAATCCTTAGATCATCTCGGAGTTTTTCCTAATGAAAATATTATTAATGTTGGTGACATTTTTCAAATCAGACCCAGACTACAAGGTCACAGAATTAGTGTGGATTACACTCGCTAAACTGTCAGAACAAAGGGGTTAAACAACAACAACAACACAGCACGTGATGAGTGGAGGGGACGTTGAGTTTGACATGTTTGTCTTAGACACACACGGAGTCTGATGTACATGCGTACCTCTCTGAATAACCTCAGTCTAGTCTGATCAAGTCCAGGAGGGCTTGTCCGCTGAGGTTTTCTGTTTTTCAGGATTTTCTCCCTCATCTCCCACTGGGCTGCAGCTCTGTTTTGGGATCTGTGCAGGTCATGACGCCTGGACTGAAGAAGCAGATGAGCTTTAAACAAAACACACACACACTTAAAGCTGAAGCTTAATTCTGCAAAGCAGCTCTTTAGCAGTTTCTCACCAGTTCCTCAGCTGTACACTTGTGCACTGACAGATCATTCACGGTGCTCTGGATGAGGAACACATGAGCAACCAGGATGAGTTAAAGCACAACAACCAAGATTTTACATTTTATATCAATATAAATATTATTATGAAATATAATTAGATCAAACAATCATCACTGACCACCCATTCCTTCTTGGGAAGCGACAGTTTCTTGGCCCGAGCTGGTCTCCGGTTAATCCGCACAAACGACATGTTTAATTACAGCACAAACCCCGCAGGCAGCACCTTCACCTTCAGCTTCAGCTCCACCAGCACCTTCAGCTCCACCAAGCACAAACCCCGCAGGCAGCACCTTCAGCTCCACCAGCACCTTCAGCTCCACCAGCACCAGCACCTTCAGCT
>MU550680.1:360765-388265 GCA_024362625.1 Silurus asotus
TATATATATATATATATTGAATTCTAAGATTCATATATTTTAGATTTCATATAAAAGGTGTATTTGACAGAAATCGAGTCTGTGTTAGAAAACCGGTCAGGTTTCATATCTGCACTGATTTTCTATACTCCTTTTGTCCATCAGGTGGCGGTGTTGGACAGGTTACTATCCAGCACAGCTCCAATTTCCTGCTAATGAACAGGGTAATTTGTAATTTTAATCCGAAACTGGTCTTTCTTTCAGCAGGTGAAGCAGGAGTGGCAGCTGTTCTCCATATAAGGCAAAGCATTCAGTCTTTCAGACCCACAGCTTCTATGATCAGAGATGGCAGTTTCAAATTCAGAACTTCATCAGTGGTGTGTAAAGTGTCTTTTGGAAAGTTCTGCCTGTATTTAAGAATTAAACCCTCAAATTAAAACCTGATAGATAGAGGATTAAAAAATATACCCAGTTACTAAATAACTGAGAAATGAACAGTTGACAGTCTTTTATGACCCCTTTATAATAATTATAGATTCCTGAAAGATTTCTTGTCTCCTGCATGCACATTTTGTGTTTTCTAAGAGGCACATTGAGCATCTTTAAAGCTTTAAGATTACATTTTTAAAAGGTGCATTAAATTCACATATTTAGGTAAAGGATGCATGCTGAAGGTAAGTGTACCGCCCCATTTAATAAGGAATAGTAGAGTGTAGCTCCCTTTGTTCTGAGAGTGAAAACTGCATTAATACTGTGTTCAGTATTAAAATTATAAGTAAATATTGCAGCCTGGTGCGTGTAGTATTGCTGCCTCACAGCTCCAGGGTCCATGTTTCAGACCTGAGCTCAGGTAACTGTCTGGGTGGAGTTCCTGTGTGTGGTTCACTCATTTCTGTGTGTTTTCTCTGGATTCATTCTACATGGTCACTTTATGTTTCTCTTACATGTCAGCGTGTGTGTGTGTGTGTGTGTGTGTGTGTGTGTGTGTGTGTGTGCATAGTCAATTGTATTTATTTAATTGCCACACACACTTTTTTATAGCAATAGTAAACAATTATAAATAGATAATACACTTTTACTACATTTCTAAAATGAAATGATATTAATTTATCCACCAGGCTAAACATCACTCACACACTCCTGCACATTTTAATGCCCCAAATGAATGAATAAGAAAATATTTGCTACTAAATGCCCCGGTAATGAATTCCCTGATGGCTCCTAAAGAAGCTCATGCAAAAGCTGCCCCCTGATCACCACATGGAGGTCTGAAGAGGACAGGTTCCACACAGGCCTATCCAATGACACTTGTTAACTCTGGCAACTGGCAGAGCTGTAAAAAAAAAAAAAAAAAAAAAAAAAAAAAAAAAAAGGTGGTGAGGGCTAGAGTGCGCATGCGCAGAGGCAAACCTCCTGTCCTGGGCACCGTGTCAGAAATACCTTCAGACCATCAATGAGCTGCTCCAAGCTTGGAGAACAGCCGGAGAACCTTCTGTTGCTGGAAGATGACACTTGAGAAGTTAGTGGTAGATTTAAGAGGACTTGAGGGAAGGTAGAAAAAGATCTCAGAGGATTGGAGAAACTAAAGTGGAGTGGTGTAGAGAAAAAGGGGGGATTTGGTAAGAACGCGCGCGGAGTTTGAGTGGGTACATTACACACCAGGAGTCCGTGTTGGGTTCGCTGTGTCTCGGGGGGGAGACATTTGAGAAGCGCGTATTGGAGGACACACACACACACACACACACACACACACACACACACACACACACCACAGCAGTTTGGAGCTATGGATGGATGCACAACTTTTTGCCAGAAGTTTTGAACACTGGATTTTCTTTGTTTGATGCTTTATTACTAAAAAATAAAAAATAAAAAACACCATCTTGAAGATGCGGCAGGCTTTAATCCAGACTCATGCCATCCTGCTGGAAGTCTCATGACACATCTTGTGGATCTACTGATTTGGATAAACCCGCAGTGTGTTTACGGATCTAGACATTTTTTACCTCTCCGACAAATGACCGACACTTTTGTAAAGTTCTGTCTCAGCGTCCTGATCAATCCTTCAGCAGATCACCAAGTTCTTCTGTAAAGCCGTAACCGCGGCAGCATGCGCAACGCGCCGGGGTTCCCCATGGTCCTGGCGGTACTCCTGACCGTGTTAACGGTGATGGACGTGAAGGCGAGCGGGGAGTACTGCCACGGCTGGCGGGATCCGCAGGGCGCATGGAGGGACGGCTTCCAGTGCCCTGAGCGCTACGACGCCGCCGAGGCGATTATCTGCTGCGGCAAGTGCGAGCTGCGTTACTGCTGCTCCAGCACCGAGGCGAGGCTCGACCAGGGCACCTGTGACAACGACAAGAGGGGCAAAGAGGAGCCGGGGGCGGGCCACGAGGAGGGCAAAAACTCCGGCGCAGGTAAACGGGAGCGCATGTCAACCAGCATTAATTTTATTATGCGTAAAAGCGCACAATGAGAAACACACATTTCCAAAATCAATATGACAGTCAGAGCTTTCTTTTTTAATATATTGTTTTTATTTTATACTATATTCATCTGCATCCACCAAACAAAAGAAACAAATGATACATTTTTTTTAAGAGAAGTTGCAGATCTGTTTTCACTTTTCATCCAAATATGCCAGGATAGATGATTCATGAAATCTTCAGTTCGAGTTGCAGGCCACTGACAGATCTGTCAGGAATGTAAGTCAGGGGTGGCAATGGGGTGGCAGGGGTGGCAATGGGGTAACGACTTACTTCTGGCCACCTATATAACCCTACCTTTGACACCACTGTTCACATGTTGATGTAGTGAATAATTATATTGTAAAAAATAATTAAAAAGGTGACCAGGAATATGAAAGAAACCTGGAATGTTTTCCTGTAACACTTATTTCCATATTAGGAGAGATATTGCAAGCTACTGATGTCTATAATGAATCCATGAAATGCTGATGCGTTTTTTTCAAAGGATGAAATCAATTTAAAATGAATAAAATGTTGCATCAAAATCACCAATGAGAACATTTTATAATGCAGTAAGGAATTTCATGTCAGTTTATTTATAACTGTTCAGGGCTTTAAAATGTTGTGTACTTCTGTACCTAGTTAATATAAATTGCATATTGTGATTAGGATACACATATTAATGATCAGGCTATTAAATTAAATATCTACTGTATAACTAGTAGTTTGAACACTAATTGTCTATAATAAAAAAAAAAAACAGGCAATTTGTTCAACCTTCTGTTTGGATCTGTTGTACAGATATCGACTCGTTAAGTTCACTTAATAAAGTAGTTTGATCCCTGCCTCATCCTCACTGATATCTGCACACAGCTTGTCCTTTGTCTTCAGCGAGACTCAGCAGCACTGCTAAATCACGTCCTGTATGGCCCTGATTGCTTTAATTCTGTAAGGTTTAGCGCAAACTCTAAAGCCTGGACGACGGAGTAACGTATCTTTTATGAAACTTGTGCGAAAGCTTGGAGGCCCTCAGGGGTTTCTAAAGCTCCCTTCAATAGAAAGGAAGTCAGGTGTTTGGTTTCATGCATCTAGGAGAGAAAATTAAAAGGAGGTCTCTATCCGTCATATTGCATCCTTTTCTAACAGTACAATAGTGTTCGACTGTGACAGCTGCCATTGAATTGGTTTGCGCCTTGGCAGTGCTGCCACACAATGTTCTGTTCCAGCTCAGTCATGGATTTCAAAATAAGATTCCCTTCCAGTTCAGCCTGAACTGTAACTCTGCACTGTATCTGTGACTTTGCCAAATGAATGCACATCTGTTAGCTCTCTACTTGATGGGCAGGGTGGTAAACTTTTAGCCATAGAAGAAGCTTCTGGATCAGAATCTTTATTTGTAACTTAAAAACAACACATGAGAATGCAGAAGCAGTAGCTCAGCGGAAGGTCATGAGTTTACATCCCAGAACTACTACACTGCCACCGCTGGGGTCTTGAGCAAATCCCTGATCCTGCAAACTGCTCAGTTATAAAAATGGTTAAAATTTAAGTCGCTCTGAATAAAGGCGTCTGCCAAATACCAGAAATGTTAATGTAAATGAAAAGCAGAGGCTGGTGAGGGGACAATGTTATTAGCTGCTGTAATGTAACTGATAACACCAACTAACTTGCCCGTTGGACATTCCATGTGATGCGATGTAAGTATAAACCTTAAAAATATATATATTTTTTTTAAAATTTGAAACTAGGCAAATAATTGTAGTATATGAGCAATAAAAAACTTCAGTACTTTCTGTTTTAGCGAATAAATTCGATACACCACACCGACCCAACATCGATTATTCTCCAGTAATAGCATGTTGCGTCATGGTGTTTTCTTTCCTTAACTAGACCTATGGGTGTTCATTCAGCACTGATGATTTTGTTGCAGGATTCTATCTCTCCCAGCACCTTCATTAATAGCCCACATGGGAGGAAATGTAAAATCTGGCCTGGCAGCATTGCAACCCTAGAAAGTAAACCCGGTCAGTTCACGTACACAAATGGCGAATTGTCCTTCGTAGTTATTATTAACCGAGTTTGCTCGCGTGATGCACTGTGAGAGGATCCAGTTCGGACTTGACTGGATTTCCATAGCGACAGCGCTACTCGCCTTGCGTGTTCATAAACAACGGATTATGCCTAAGGCCCCCGGAGGCACAAAAAACACTTTCCGAGCGTGAAATGGATGTCTGGCGGCTTCGCTTTAGGCTTTTTTTCTGAGTGCTTAAAGTGCTGCTTGGAGAAATCTTAGAAATCCTATCAACAGTGAAGTTTTAAGAACAAAATTTCGCTTCTAGACCAATGTGTCTAGCTCTCCAGTCAGGGTGCTGTGTCACCAAAACCAGCCGGTTCACCTTTTTTGTCCTTGAAAGTAGGGATTAAGCAGGTCTGATATAAGCAGGAGAAATGTTATACACCGCCAAAACCCCACAATTAACATTTCAAACTATGCACTTGCATCGAATTGCACTTTTAAATGCTCTGGATGTTTATGCAACACAAAGGATTCTTGGCCTGAAATCCATAGTCAACATTCAGCTTCGCTTTCTCATTAGGACTTCTTCAAAAATCTCCTTTCTCCTTTATTTCTGCTAACAACAGCGCTAAGAAACGTGAACTGGTGAGCTTGTAGTTTCATAGTGAAGGGGAATCACCCGACCAAACTGAAGACAGCTGCGGTCTAAGACCCTGGGATCTTGACACGATGTCTGGCTCTGCAACCGCTGCTCCAAGCTGAACAAAAATGCAACAGGTGTGCACTCGTATTAGAAGAAAGTACCTTATTAAAAGCCCAGAAAAGGTCATGAGGTGTGAACACATACTGAATCTTTATATACAGATTTTAAATTCCAAAGCCACACTATACAGACAAACGCTTATGATCACATGACCATTGGATTTATCAGCACTTTTTGAACATTCCATTCCACATTTAATCTCTGTTTGCTCTTATAATAAACTCCAGCCTTCTGAGAAGATGTTTCACTAGATTTAAAATTTGTGCTTGAAAAGATTTAGTCACACAAAGATGTTAAGTTAAGTCAGATAATGATGTAGGTGAGGTGAGAAGGCCTGGGGTGCAGTCAACGTTCACATTCATCCAAATAGGGTTGAGGTCAGAGAACTATAGCAGGCCATTTAAGATCTTCCACTCCAAACCATTTACAGCATGGAGCTAGCTTTGTGCATTTTCAGGCTGGAACAGGTTCGGGTCTTATTGTTCAAGTGAGGGGATAATGTATTGCTCCCACATCCAAAGATACACAATTGTCAAGTGTCTCAAAATCTTTGTCTGTGTAGTCTATATTATTAAAATTTACAAATACACAGTCCAAAACAAGTTTAATTAACAGGTTTGGACGTTGTGGCCTTTCTCGTGGAATGATATTATCTTCAAAACCAGCTTTTACTGCTAACCCCAATTCTGTTTAGAGCTCTAAAATACAATCCATTCAACCTTGCATGTCCTGTGCATGCCAAATTCACTTGTTTTTTTGCACATTCTGCTGTACGAACATGGCTAAAGTTAAATCCTTTTTTCACAGCCCATGCAAAGCTTGTTTACATGGTTATATATGTACACTAATCGCACACTAACACAAGAACAAACGAGACTAACAATCACTAGCATTTGCACAAATGCACTGTGACAACAAGGTCAGAAAGGTCACAGCAGTATGTGGTTGATTAGAGCTGATCAAAACATTGCTAATAACTGCTAATGAGCAACTCTGAACCCCCTGGAGACACATCAAGGCCATGATTCTTCAATCGGTCTTGTTCACAGTCATGTTCACCTGTGAGCCATGTATCCTATTGATTTGACATGCGGCTGCACATGAAAAGTGACTGATGGACACTTTTTCGCATGTGAGGTTTCGCTTGTTTTCGTTTATTTGAGAAAATCTGTTGTGGTTGTGAAGGCTTCATTACAGTCGCCCAGTGAGCAGGTGTAAAGTGCCAACGTTAATGGAATTGCAAATAACATGTTTGAATTGCAGCACTGGAACATTCATTTTTTTCAAATAAATATACAAATCAATGTGCCAGACATTGTTAAAGGTTAAATGTTTATCAGTTTTTCACTATACTCAAGATTGTAATGATCTTTGCCCTTTCTCTGTCTGGCTTCCATTGTAGTGCCCATCTACGTGCCTTTCCTGATCGTTGGGTCAGTCTTTGTGGCGTTCGTCTTGCTCGGCTCAGTGGTCGCTGTATGCTGCTGCCGTTGCCTTCGACCCAAACAAGAGCCTGCTTCCGGTGGACGTCTCCTGGAATCCATCCCAATGATGACCTCAAGGGGCTCCTCCTCCCGCCAGTCGAGCACAGCCACCTCGTCCAGCTCTTCAGCCCCACCTGCCACCACTCGCCCTATGCCCGGCCCCGCTCCCGCCCCCATGTTGCGTGCACAGGCTTCGTGCTGCCTGCCGCCAGACGCCAGCGTCTACGTCAACATGCCCACCAACTTCTCCGTGTTGAACTGCCAGCAAGCGACACAGATAATGCCCCACCAGGGTCAGTTTCTGCATCCTCAATACATAGGTTATGCCCACCCTGTCTCACCCACCCCGGCCTTCCTGGACCCTACGCAGGGCGCCTACAGGCCACTGCAGTCTCCATATCCTCAACCCACGAGTGTAACAAGCGTAACAAGTGTGAGCGGAGAGCCAAAGCATCCGTCTGTGACTATATGAGAGGCTTTTTGTATGTCTTTGTCACACAATGGAGAAACAAGAAGGAAAGTCACGAGGACCCTGAATTCCTGGGTCAGTTCTGGGCCAGGCACAGCGTTATGTGTGTGTTATGTGTGCTGCAGACAGTGTGTGTGCTGTGTTTGAGTTGAGAAGACAGCCATCCACTCTGCATGCTCCAAAGATTAGCACACATCATGGAGAAAGTGGACCCTGTGTAAATGTGGTCTCCTTAGGTGCCTGTCCCATTATTTCATAAAATGCTCTCTCCAGGCATCTTCATTAAGGTGGTACAACAATGTCCATCTTAGTTACGGTCTCTTGTAGAACAAAACCCACTTATTGCACGATGACTGAAGCCACTACTCCATCAGTGGCTACTCCCCACCTAAAAGTGTCCCCAACCTTTGCCTTCATTATGAATGATTTTTTAAAGTTTTGGGTTTTTTAAAAACAAAAATTTCTTCAGGGAAAACCTGAATAATCCTAATATAATGTATTATTTTTTTGGTTTGAGAATTTAAATAAAAAGAAATACCAATCTCACATGACCTGACCTGTTTTTGTTTTTTTTTACCCGATTAGCTTAACTTACATAAAGAGTTAAATAAAAAATATAGCAAGCTGTTTGTATTTACAAAAAAAATGTGCGTAAACATAAATGTCACAAAAATGTTAATGAAATTGTCTCACCTGGATGGATACAGGCGTAAGTTTATTTGCTCATTAATTGAAGTTGATGCTAATTGGAATTAATTGCTGCGTTAGCTGGCTTTTTTTAGTAATTACTCAGCACATCTGAGGTAAATGTTACTATTCTTGGCAATTATATCTTGCTTCGGTTGTTGCTTTTACTTCTTGAATGCCTGTTATAAAGCTTCAACAGGTAAATCCTAGTTTACTTGTTAGCCATTACTTGTAAGTTTTTGCTAGTTTCCAGTGCCCTAGCGACAATATTTTTGTGTTTAGTTACAGGAACAGAAAAGTTTAACATGCTGAAAAAGCACGAATTCACAAGTTTCATTTAAAACACATCATATGTTTAAACTGCACCTACAGAGAGCTGTTAATTTTATAGAAAGAAACCAATGGCTGCCAGATGGTCTTCACATCACACATGACATCATTTCTGCAACGAGTTGGTGCCATAACCCTGTCTCTGTGAGCGTGTGAGCCTGTGAATGTTTGCATCATAGTCAGTGTAGCATGCGGGTGTGTGCATAAACTTGCAGAGTGTGTATGTATATATATGTGTGTGGGTGTGTATGTCTCTATGTATGAGGTATATGTAGTAAGTAATGGGAATCACAGGTTGTGTGATGTGAAAAGCAGCCCAGGCTCCGTTGTACATTTAAACTTTAATGAAGTGAGCCCGAGACACAGACTGTGACGCTCCGCCCCCACCCAGTCAATTCTCTAAACGCAAAACACACACATTCTCGTGCACCTAAGCGTTCTGGCTGTGGACACACACTAAAGGCACTGTCCCTGTTCCAGGATACATACCAAAAAAAATAGAGAGAATGTACATTTCAAAGAAAAGTGTGCATATGTGCGTGCATGTGAAACGGTTTGATTCGCTCTGTGCCTCAATATAGCTGAGATCGGTGGTCTTCAGAAGGCAGCCGACTTTATTATGCAGTAAAACTCTCTGCCAACCCTTACCCCTTCACTAGTTGCTCTTGTGAAAGAGGTGTGTGTGTGCCACATTCTCATTCGGTATGTTAGCATAAGGTGCCCTGGATCAGCACCAAAAGGGTCCAGCGTATTTCATTTGGAGTGGGATTCTTGGACACGTTTGGAGCCAGACGTTCTGCCAAAAAAGAGCTTTGCACAGAATTAGTGTCCGTATTAAAGCAATACAACTGCACTTTTCAGCTCAGCCATATTCCTCCCACAATATATATGAGATTTCTGCGGTTTTTCAACTCAAGAAATTTCCCTGAAGACAAAGACAAAGAACAAACCCAAGTGGTCTAGACACAATGGAAGTCTAAGGGCAGTTGTCAAATAGTAGTCAGTAAGATGATGTCTGGATGAAATGAGCACGAAATAAAGTACAGCACTGAAGCAAAGTGGTGTTACTCACACAATTTTCCTGAAGGCTTTGGTATGTGGTGTGCATCATCAGACACCGCAGGAGTTCAAAAGTAACTTCATAAATACTTTCTCTTAGAAAACTAGTCGCATTGTTGAAAGAACAAATTAGACCAAATCAAAGCACTGGCACATGCTGACCATTGACTGAGGGATTCTTAAAAAAACTGCCCTAAAACTTCCATTATATGGGTTACACCTTCTTAATCCTGAACACCAGCTGATAGAGATGTCTATTATAACTACACATTTTGATACAAATAGCAGAATATACCTGAATATCAGGTATTTCCTTTTAAACAAAGACTAAAGCTCAGGGTTAAACATCTGATCCCAAGTCAGCGTGAACTGGGCTGCCCTTAGACGAGGACCGGACTCTCAAAACGTTCCAGCAGAAGAAAAAACAAACCGAGCCGCAAAACATCTTTTAACCTTCATTACAGAGGAGTTCATGGACTTGCTAAGACCCGTTCCATGTCCATGCTGCGTTCAATAACGCGTGCGAGTGATAAGGTGTTTATTTTGAACCGAATGTCTTCCTGACTCTCTCTGTGTGAACTGGTTCCTTTTTTCGTTTGAAATGTGTTATTGATAATAAACATGGCAGAGTGTGCCAGCTTGCCTGGAAGTTGTTTTTGACTCGCTCTGTCAGCGGCATGTCCTCAACTTATATATGTAGGCTTGTGTGTATGTTACCGCTACGTTAAACCGAACGACCTCGAGGTCAGTTTTCAGTGTGTCTGTGTATAAATTTGTTCTCCACATGAATATCTTAGAGGATACAGCAGGAGTACTGTGGTACTTGGCTCATTGGCCCACCCTGTATATTTACTGCTGTTGTCCAGTGTGTCAGATTATATCTTTCAGCTAGAAGATGTAAGGCTTCAATCTGCAGCAGTTTCCATACCTCCACACTAAGCAAACACACCTCTGCAGGGTTCGCCTCACTTAGCTACATAGCTACGTAGCTACATTTGTGTTATTAAAGATCTTATATCCTTTGTCCTTGGTCCTAAACACCTCCTTATCGCTAATTGCCTCTGCTAATAAAAAATTATAATAATAATGAAACAAATTGTATACACACACACACACACACAACCACACACACACACACACACACACACACACACACACTCTGTCAAATGTCTCCAAAGCAACACAAGCTGCTTTTCCGTATAGAAAAGCACAACACAATTTATTAGCTACAATACAGCTATATCAGGGTAATGCTAACTGTAATACGTGTAATAATAGCTGTAGGGAGTCTGTTTGTGCTCATTTACCAACACATCTGAGGTAAATGTTGATATTCCAGACAAATTTTGCGCTACTTTTGTTGCCCCTGAGCCTTTTCGAAGTGTGTTTTATGGGCAGCACCAGGCTTTTCAGCTCCCTGGAGCTATAAGAGTAAAAGTAAGTGTTCTTACTATAAGAGTAAGAACAATAAAAGAATACATTTTTGCCTACTCAGCTCTGAAATGCAGCCACTGTTTTTACCTCACCTTTCCCACAGTAACAAAATCAAAAGTCAAAGGTATAGAAATGGCCTAGAGCAGGGATCACCAGCCTTTTTGAAACTGAGAGCTACTTCTTGGGTACCATTAATGTGAAGGGCTACCAGTTTGATACACATAGTTTTCAGTTTGATCTGAAATAAAAAAAAAAGTTGTTCAATTTACCTTGAATTATATGTTATTATTAATAATGAATGATATTCATCTATGTGAAGACACTGATCATGCTAATGATTTCTCATAATAAGTATCAACAATGATTTAACAAAGTAGGAAACAGATATTTTTAGAAAAGGCCCGCGTGCTACTCATTTGGTCCTTGCGGGCACCACGTTGGTGACCCCTGGCCTAGAGAGTGTTAAAAGTAACTCTCTCACACACACACACACACACACAGACACATACACACCATAGTAGACCCTCAACTACATTCCCAATTTCACAAATACATGATATCAGAAACCATGGCAATAATAATAATAATAATAATAATAATAATAATAATAATAATATTCTGTATCCAGAAAGTGAAGGGCGTCTGAATTTTTGGCACACACCACAGCCGGAGAGTGGGGACAGCTGGGAGGAAAGTGGAGAGGACGTTTGAGGAGACTTTGGACGGAGCTGAAATGGATCTGTGTGGCCCCTGCTGAGGTGGAACGGATCACTGAAGGAATGGATTCCCCATTTCGGAGGCGCTGGAGCAAGACGTAGCTGGGTGTGATCCAGAGGCTGGGCGTGTACTTCCCAGCACTGAGCCAATGGGGACAGGACAAAGGGACATTACACACACACACACACACACACACACACACACACAAATGCCAGTTCTGTTTGAGCATTCATATTCAATTTCATTTCTATCAACGTGATCATTAGAACTCAAGTACAAATTTTGCAATGCTTGAAATTCATCTGAGCAAGAGAGATCGTCTTTGTGGTCTACACCCTTAATTTTACACTCCACACACACACACACACACACACACACACACACACACAAACACACACACACCTTCTCTTCTCAGCACACAGATGTACAGTGTCTTCTTTGGACAACGTCCAAGTTCAAAGCAGAGCTTACAACAAACTTAAGAGCTGCACATCATATCAACACGTTCTCGTCCGTAATTTCAACATGTCAACATCTTGCACTCTCATTTCCTTGCAAACGATAAAGTAAAGCAACAGATAATACTGTAACAAACAAGATCAGAAATATATATCAGTGCAATACAGAATCTTCAAGCTCATCCAACCCACACTGATCTTACCGGAATATTCATTGTCCACGGGAAGGCCCTGGATCTGACCCAAGTTCTGTCTATAACCCTTTCCTTCACCTCTAACCCACACACATTTTGTACAACACACCAAGAAAAAGCTGGGTCAGATCCAATCCACCCTGTGGATTTTTTCGGGAATTTATTTGTCATGAGACTTTTCTCTTAATGTTTATTAAACTATTCAACCAGGTTCGCTTCAAAGTTTTGACATACACTATAGGGACAAAAGTATTGGGACACCTGAGTTTTCCAGCCATATGTGGTTCTTCCCCAAACGGTTACCACAAAGCTGAAGGCACACAATTGTATAGAATATCTTTGAATGCAGTGGCATGAAATTTTTACTTCAATCGAACTCGGAGACCCAAACCTGTCCCAACATGACAGTACCCCTGTGCACAAAACCAGCTTCATGAACATATGCTTTACATGGGTTGGAGTGGAAGATCTCCTGCTATAGAGCATCAGTACCTGACTTTAATACCATCCTGAATGAATCTCACAGAAATCTTCACAAAATCTAGTGGAACAACTTCCCAGACGTGTGGAGCTTATTATAACAGCAAATGAAGACTACATGTGGAATGGGATGCTCAAAAAGAAGCACATACCCATGTTATGCTCAGGTGCCCACAAACGTTTGTCCATATACGGTAGCGAGCAATGGAGGAAAATTACAAGCTATTAAAAAAAGCCCTGAGATAGAAGCTAAGGGACGTAAACTTAAAAAAATGAATCATTGTCATAAATCATTTGCATAAAATTGGGAAATCTTGTGTACTTTGATAGACAGCAAATAGTTCAAGGAAGAAGAAGAAGAAAAAGAATAACAAAGACAAGGTTTCCGAAGAGAAAGACATGGAGACATGAGGTTGTTCGGCAGAAAACAGGCAGAGCGGAAAACGCTATGAAGCCAGACACAACCCTTGCAGCCAGAAAGAGAGAGAGAAAGAGAAAGAGAGAGAGAGAAAGAGAGAGAGGGAGAGAGAGAGAGAGAGAGAGAGAGAGAGAGAGAGAGAGAGAGAGAGAGAGAGGGAGGGACATGAGAAGAATGATGATCCCAAAAAAGGTGGAGAAAAGACATGTGTGTGTGTGGGAGTTGAGTGTTTGTGTAGCTCCACACTGAGTGAGGGTTCTGCCTCAGTGCCATCTCTGTATTCTTTGGCAGAGAGGCTGTGATGGTGGGTGGAGGGAGTATTCTGTGTGTGTGTGTGTGTGTGTGTGTGTGTGTGTGTGTGTGTGTGTGTGTGTGTGTGTGTGTGTGTATGTATGAACTTGCAGGAGGTCAAGCTGGGCTATGGTTCTGCATCTGTCAGTTTTATACACTTACACACACACACACACACACACACACACACACACACACACACAGAGACACTTGAAAGGTTAAGGTTTTGGTGCGTACGGGATATTAGCTATTAGCTAATGTTAGCATAGAACTGTAAGCTGTAGGTTTAACTAATTTTTATTTGTAGAGATCTTTTAACAATAGACATTGTCTCAAAGCAGCTTTACAGAGACAAAGAAGTTATAAAGTTGTATAAAAGAGTGCAGAAGTTTAGAGCCTGTAAGTTTGTTTCTTATGTGCGAGTGGCGAATGAAGCAAAAAAAACTCCCTGAGGTGGCATGAGGACGAAACATTGGGAGGAACCAGACTCAAAAGGTAAACCGTCTTCATCCTCAACATCGAATGTCCATTCATTACATTTATTTTCAAACTGTGGGCAATTATTTGTCAAAACGCTCACAGAACATGGAAATACATTTTTTTTTTAAGAAATTGACATAATGGTGGATAAGCCACACCCCCAAAAACGTATTTGGACTGAAATCGAAAATGTAAATAATTTTGAACCAACATGCGAATCCTTGCCCTGACTGATCAGATGTTGCTGAGCAACGGTACTCAGTGAGTAGATTGCAAAGTCACTATAATGTACAGAAATTCCAGTTCTCTCTTTTGATTGGTCGACTAAGTGAACCAATTGGGATTGCTGTCACTCAGTCATTTCAGAAATCCAACAAAAAAACATGTGTTGAATGCACACAAACACACACACACACACTGGAGAAAAGGAATTCTTCAAGGTTTATGTTTAATGTTTATTTTCGAAAGCTCCTCCTGCATTGCACTGATGATGACGGACAAGCCGAAGTCCAGATTCAAAGAAACAGAAATCACACACATACACACACACACACACACACACACTCGCACACAAACACACGCACACTCACAGAGTAACAGTAGAACACACACATACATTAACACACATACACGCATTTGTATACACACATGCATGACGACATCCACAGGGCTGTTTACCGCAGTGTGATAAATACAGACAGAAACATCATTGTCTCTGGTTTCCATGCTTCAAGTCTGGATGCTGATTGGCTCTTCCTTCCCGTCCTTCACAGCATGGCACATTCTGACTGGCCGTTTACTTTTTGCACTTTTATCCCTTCATATTTGTCCAATCCCCTCACCCCCCCCACCACCCCTGTCCCCACCCACTTTTAACCCATAGTTAAATCTGGTCTGTAAAGGCTTGGTAAATGTTTAGCGAGGCCCTGGCGCGTTATAGGCCTAGTCCACGTCAGTCCGGTTTCTCCAGTAAGGCCACAGCAGGCTCTCGTGGGATGGAAACTTCCCTTAAATAATATAGTCTTAGCTGCCGCTTTGGCAGTTGTATTACCGATGTAGCTACAGGCTGGGCCGCTGGCGGGTAGTGTCATAAGAACGCACTACCTGGGATTGGGACACAACCCCGTGCTCTTCCTGGGAAAATGCATAGCCATCTGCGGAGAACAACACAAACAATCGTAACTTTTCTCCACCTGACACTTTACAATCCCAAATTTCTTTGCGTGACACTCACGTGAGACGGTCTGCTGCACGGAGCTGGAGCGCCCCACGCTGGACGGTGTCTTCCTAAACACCCGGGTCAGCAGGTGGGCACGCTCATTCAGACTGGACAGAGACAGAGACAGAGAGAGAAGTTAATGATCAGTTTGAATGCACAATGGTTTACCAATTTGCCAAATAAAGGGTTCACACTCAGAGATCAAAACACAGCAAAGGAAAAAAGTCTAAAAACAGCTTTTAAGGACGCAGATTTAACGTGTGACCGACCGTGACATTTGGTCCAGGATTAGCGTTAACCAGCGTCCATAAAAGCAGGCCAAGGTGACCGACAGTTTAAAGATTAAACCCACAGGGCACGACACGGCACAGGGCAAGGAAATGACTGGCAGACTTTACCACCAATCTTCAACAGCAAATTCCTCAAAGTCATAGGCTTCGATGCAAACACTTTGTATATAAACTGTAGATTCAATTGATCAGAATTGATCACCCTGAACACACACTCATACTCATGCTACTGCCTTGGAAAGTTCACGTTTCCTCGGGCAGCATTTGTACCTAAAATGGAATCTCAAATCTGGGCCAACAGGATGCTCAGGAGTTTAGCACACACTCGTTAGTCTTGCTGGCACTCTCTGTTCACATGTAGAGCAATTGGCAGACACCTCTACCCAGAGCTTCAGCAAGGCCCTTAGCAGTTACTGGGATTTGAACTCATCAGAGGTCCAACAACATTTTAATCAGAGGTCCAACATATTTGCCAGTGAACTGCCAACTTCCCTGTTAATGCTGTTCATACTGCATCACTGCAACACACTATTTACTTTCTTCCACATACAAGAACTCAAAGATGTCTACCATTGGCTAGTGTCGACCTGACTGACAGGGGAGAATGATTACAGCACATGACCTCTGGAAATTTCCGGCACTACTGTGGACATCTGTAGACGTCTGTTTATCATTATCTTCATGGAATTCTGGTCTTCAAAAACAAAAAAAAAAAGTGTTTTCTCCACAGACACGGACACATGCTATACTTCCAGCAAATTCCGGTGGAATATCACGCTTGCATTCCGAACAGGAGAGCCTTAATCTTGTGAAACGTACAGTCTTTGCCTACCTAGACAGCAATTTTTTTTTGATTGGAAGACATATCATTCTGAAATATCTGCCTAGAAACTGTATTCCAACCTTGTCATTACCATCTGTTCTTCTGCATTAAAAAAAAAAAAGATTTAATCAGTCTAACAACGGCGTTTAATTTAAATCTGTGCCTTCACAAATGGAGACGTCGGATTTGTCCTGAACTCCTGCATGGAATTTAGTTTCCGAATAAAGTGGAACTCGAGGGCGAGTACGTCGCGTTCGATGATAAACAGACCCTAAAAAGATAAAGTGATGACTCGGAGTGATGATCCCTGTGATGATACCACGATGTCTCCCTATAAATCAGATGAAAGCGATCCCGTCTATAAACAGTGGGGAATGATGTAGATCCCAGCCGTAATGGACGATGGCCAAAGCCGCTCAAGGTTACAGCAGAGAGACCTGGCGTACGGCGGAGGAACTCAAGAGGAGGGAGAAGGTGGGGAAAACAAGCAATACCGGTGCTGGAAGGACGCTTCGATATAATTGGCATCGTCATGAAAGCGGTCTGCAACCGTAACCGTGGCGGCGGCCTGCCAAAGAAAATGGCATCTGCTAAACAGATGAGCGGTCAGATGAGGCGAGTGATGGAGAGATAAATGAAGAAATAAATAAACGGAAAAAGGCGTAGAGGTTTTTGCCGGAAAGCCGAGCTCTGTGTTCCCGTGTCGTTCCAGCGGAGTCCTTTTTCAAAACAGAAGGCAAAGCTTTGTTTCAGCACTTCCTTTTACATATGAAATTACTTTGAGAAAAATGTCTCTACTTATACCCTGCAGGTCAACAGAGCACTAAACCTTGAACACGAGCCGTTCCTTTCCACAACCCAAACAAATACGTAGCCGCTCTGAGCGTCTCTGCTAGCATGTTTACTGTATTAAATGAGCTTAATTAGCTTGCACAGGAGAAACAGAGCGGAAAGCCAAATCCTGTCCTCGTTCCACGTCAACTCTTCAGGCACAATCCAGTGGCCTAAACATCCCAGACTACAAATCTTCCTGCCAAAGTTTGAGTTAAATCGAAATCTACAGGCTTCAACTACTTGAGCTAAATCTGTAGGAAAATTTAACAGGCTTCTATTCCATAAACACGTAAAGGATAAATATTAGGGCTGTCAGAACCAATTTCACAGCTCTTCAGATTATTGACTTGGCCGCAAGCCGAAGGAGAGAAAAAAAATTGCCCGTGGTCATGGAGTAGGAGGGACCTACTCTCTGTGCTCTATGCCAATCACGGCAACACCTGCCAATCACGGCTGTCTGTGAGTCGAGAGAATGAGGAAGAATAGGAAGAATTCTGATGAATAACAATTTTATGATTTTTGCTTCCTACATGCATCTTGGACAGCATCTAGCTGCCTTCACCCTGCCTACACAGGAGTGGGTAAGTTACCTGTATGTCATAAACATATAAATGATCAACTGCTAGAAATTTGACAGCCCTAATAAAACACACATTCAGTCACAGAGCTATATTTCCTGAATTCCACACACCCGGTTCTTACAGTCACTCAAACCTGACCCGCTCAGGGCCGTCTGGCGAATGTGAAGGAAATGTAGAAAAACAGAAAACACACACGTCAGATGAGATAAAGGAACAGAAGTCTGAGGACTAAGAATGTGGATGAGGATAAAGAGGTAGAGTTCACTCTGGATGTGTGTAATGAAGCACACGCAGGCAGGTGAGCTCTACCTGCAGATGTCCGGCTCGAGACGCGCTGAAAACCTACGCCACCGCAGCCTTGGGCCTATGGAGCGTCAGTGTGGGGGTTAAACACATGTAACAATATGAAACAATGTATGAAAATAATTAAATTCCCCAAAAACAGGGTGCAAATTGTTTAGATGGTACAGATGAGTGCAACACTGAAATGAGCCGGGAACTAGGTGGGTGTGGCCTAATATTCTAATGAGAGCTCTTGATTGACATTTCACCTTTTGAGACTACAGAAACAATGGCACGAGCGAGGAGAAGCAGAATCAGGATTGCACAAATGCACACGAATAAAACAACGGTCACCAGGTTTGAGTTCATTTCACATGTTATCTTTACGAGTTCGCATGCGTGCAACTTCATATGTATACCCCAGGGAAACAGGAAATGAATGAATCAAAAAATAATAATTATATATTATAATAAATAATAAAAGTTTTAGAGACGTTCTATACAATTGTGTCCCTTCAACTTTGTGTTAAAAGTTTGGAGAACTACATATAGCTGAAGATGTCAGGTGTCCTGGTACTTTTGTTTATAGAGTGTATATAATATATACGGAATATACAGTATACAGAGGTCTCGATGTCAATGACAGGATTAGCTCCGCCCACTTAACCCTGCAACAGTACCCTGCAAGTCTTGTACTTTGTACTGCATATTAAAATGTAGGTGTGGATTTTGGTTCCCAGGAGTTTTAAATAAATTCAAGTCATTTACAACAGAATTGTATTTCTTTTAAAAAATATATGACACACACTTCTACACACACTTAGCTTTGAAATAAAGGCTGGTTAAGCACTAAAAATGAGATCTATACTGAACTGATGTGGTGAATCAGAACGTTTGGTTCGGAACACACACCTGCGGCCGCTGGCGTCTCTGAGGACGGCCGCGCCAGGATCGACAGCCCGCGCCTCCAACTCCTGCACCTCCTCCAGGAGAGTCTTCTTTACTGTACGTCTTGCTCTGCACAGATACACACACACACGTACACACACACACACAATATGATCACAGATGGGATCCAATCATGAACGTGTATGTATGGTAGCAGGACATGTACCGTAAACTTTATCGGTGAATGTGTGTGTGTGTGTACTTACGCGGTCCATGCCACGTCTTTGAGCAAGCACGCAGCCGGCACCATGATCAACCCGAGCCAGAAGCTCCAGCACTGCATGACTCTGCCGGCCTGTGGAGACCCCAAACCCCCCACACACACATACACAAACAACAACATTAGAACAACATAAATACAACCTGAATCAGGAAACCTCCCTGTCTGCTCATCCACACAACTTGCAGCTGGACACTGTGACCTCTGACCCCTGCAGTATGAGGGGTTAACCATCACAATAAATGCTGTCTCGGGCTCTTACAACCCCCCCTCTATTTTTCCTGATCCTGCAATGTTCCAGTATTTCTATAGTGTAAAAGAACTCAGCACTTTGAAGTCTTTGATAATAACAGTGCACACACACACCGTGACAACAAAACTATCTGGAATGTCAACACAAAGCGCCTGTGAAAAGTGTGGAGTCTTTAATGGTTGCTGAGACACATGAATGTTCCGAGAGTTGGACAGTAAATAAGTGGAAAAAAGTTTTGTCCAAATGTGACACTTTTGTCTCTAACAGAAGAACTTGTATAAGATGGAGAACAGGAGAGAAGATGTTTGCAGAACATAATGCTTAATTGTTTGTGGTTGTTTCGGAGCAGGGAAAGTTGGAGACTTATTCCGGGTGAACCAAAATGGCTACCATTCCAACATACACCATGCAATTCCGTCTGGAAGTGTACGTCCGAGCTCTGTAAGGGTTACTGAGTCTTCTGGAGTGTTACCTCTCATGGAATGACTTGCCCAGTCACTGCACTTAGATTCTATAGATCTGCTCTGGGATGAACTGAATGACACAAAGAAATCTCCAACTACTGAAGAACACCTTCGAGGAGTTTTACTAGACTCAGGATTAAGATTTATGTCAAGGGAAGATTTTTCAGTCAAAATAAAATTTGTACTTTTATATATTTGTTTTGGTGAAGGTAAAAGTTGTAAGTTTTTCACAGACACTGTACCTTGGCTACCTTCATTAACCATTGGTACAGACTAATGTTTTTTTTTTTTTTTTTACCTGCCATACATCTGCAACAACCCTGAATGTTGCGTCACCTATTATTGTAGTACGGCTTCGTTTCCATCTCTATTTACGTATCTAATAAACAGATTGTATTTTCCTTTGTGCTGATGTTTGGTGGAACGTAGCTGAGATTTTTTTTATGTAATTTAAGCACCAAGAAAAAAGTATTTCATCCCATAATAGTAGCATTATTCCCATGACACTAACAAACCAGCTATGTTAGAATTAGCATACAATTGTAATACTGATTCTCTGTGTAAGTCATATGACCTTCTAAAGGACATGTATCTAAAAAAACTGATTTATAAATCTATAAACCGATCTGCAGGTATCTGATTAATGTCGTGTGCGCAGACACATAACTTAAGTTTCCTCCTCGGTTAACACTTTTTTTTTCTGAGAAGCATTGAGGAGGCATTTCCTGTGACAGCTGCACGCAGGCCTGGGAAGCCCGACTTCTAATGAAAACAGGTCCCCGGCAAACGCCATGTATACTTCCCCACACACACACACACACACACACACACACACACACACACACACACACACACACACACACTATAAGATGAAGCGATATCATTAGGAACGCAGTGATGGGAGAAACAGATGTATTAGGGAAAGGAAATGAGAGGAAGGATGAAGAGATGAACAGGGAAAGAGATGAAGAGCGAAAAATATGAAAGGCATATCCCTCGTTTCTTTCAGCGTCCTCATTTTGAGAAAGAGCAGCTGCAGGGTTACTTGAGCACATTCCCGAATTTTTTGACATAAATTAAATTAATGGGCCTCCGGAGTCCCAAAGAGTCCCCATAACACCACAGATCCAGGGACCCCGTTTAACCCTGTCCTACACATACTGTAAAATATATACATATAGATAGATTTGAACAGCACACACACACACACACACACACACACACACACGCACACACACACGCATACACTCAGACACACTCAGACAAACTGAAAATACAGTGCTGGAAAAGCCAGACAGCATTTCAGGCGTCCCACCATTTCAGACATTTCGGTCCACTAGATTGAAGCGGACAGATTGAAGCAGCAGTGCCTCTGGAGGCGACACTAAAGCCGGGGGCTCGGGTGACCACATCGCAGGTGGGGGGTCTCTACACCTGGCTAACAATCAACCCCCATGCTCCAGCCGTGCTGACACAGAACACACACGGAGCACTGCCTGGGACGACAGTTCGTCTGGTTGGCGTGTCTTTTGTGAGGAAAAAAAAATCGACATGTCTGCTGTGAGGGCTGTAAAGGTTGCAGCTACGTACACAAGTGCTAATCAACGTGTGAGCGATCAGTGACGAGGAAGCGCAGTGGCTGTTGATTAACGTAGTGGAATCCTGACACCTTTCAGATTAGCACACGCTGTCCAGCTGGCTAGCATTTAGATGCTAGCTAGCTAGAGTTAGAGCTAGCATGAGATAGTTTCCAACGTTTACATGACAGGAAAATGCTACAGAAATCCTGTCCTAATAGTTCACATAAATAGGGATCAGGTTAATATCAGACCCAATCAGGCAGCAAAATAACATCAATATATCAATGTTTTTTTTATCTGTGAACACAATATGGAAAGTAATGCAACTTTTGGCCTTGATAAAGACAGCTGGTTGAATTTAAAGCCTTTTTGGAAACAGAAATTGGCCCTAAACTTACTAAAACTCTTATTCCACCCTAGAATGATTCCCAGTTTTAGAAAACTAAAAACACACCAGAATTTCTTAAGATTCTAAAAAAGACCCTCCTGCATTCCTGAAATGGTTCCTGCACTGAGAACATGCCTGAAGTTCCTGAGTGCTTAAAAAGGTTCCTGTAGGGAACAACACCCCTGAAGTTCCTGAGATACTGAAAAGAATTTGCTAGGTTTGTGAAATCGTTCCTGCATTGAGAACATGCCTGAGATGCCTTCAAAGTTCCCTGTGTCAGAAGTAACCATGAGAAAGTTCATACATACTAGGAGTCCTAATTAGGTGTGTGTTAGAGTGTGTTATCAATAAGTGTGTGTGTGTGAGTGTGAGTGTGTGTGTGAGTGTGTGTGTGTACTTGCCTGGCCCAGCATGTCCGGGGCAATGGGAATGTGGGGCCAGATAAAGGAATAAACAGCGAAGAAGAGCATCCAGAGCACCATGCTGCCCCAAACAGCCAGATGAGAAAACTGTATAGATAGATAGATAGATTGACAGACAGACATACAGGCACACAGACAGACAGACAGATAGGGGGATTAGAATGAGAATAAAAAACAGGGTCATAGTCATTCTCAGACTTTCTGATTATAGACCTAGTCCAGAAAGGGGCCACCCCATTGTCCACCCCGTGTGCCCACTCGGCCGCCTGCCTGACTCTCACTCTGTAACCGGACCTGGTGTGAATTCTTCAGTGAGTCTGCTACATTAGAGCAGTTTGACTGTGTGGACAGCTGAATGGACAAGCCATGTCGGCACCACCCCATCCCGATTCACACACACACACACACACACACACACACACACACACACACACACACACACACACAAATGCAGAGTGTGTAAATGAGAACATGGAGGCAGAGTGTAGTATGCATGCAGTGTAATGTAGTCATCTATCTAAAAACATGCCACATTCTTGACACGGTTTCCGGGCTTATGGAGACGCAAACGTTTAAACATGGATGGAAAATTAGTTTCCCATCAGGCTTGGTGTGCGTCAGGAATGATCTCACGGCACATTTAAAATCCTGACCCATTACACACGAGGCTCTCTGCTAAGGGCTGACAGCGCAGCGCTCCGAATCTGCTCGGAATTTTTTCACCGCTAACTAAAGTGAAATATTTCTTTCATTCGGTGTTCGGACACACAATGTCCCTGAAGTGTCTTAAAAATGTCCCCAAAATGTCACAGTTCCTGGTAAAAGTGCTCTGCATAAACATAAAATGTCCACAAAATGTCCCACTACCTCTTAAATGTGATCTGCATTAACAGAAATCCAGTATGTCCCCAAGATGTCCCTATTGCTAATTCTACTTGATATTGTCTGTAAGCTAGCTTGTTGCTAATGTGACTAGCTTGCTTGACTAGCTTGCTAGCAGCATTCTATTTGTACTTGGGCAGTAATTTGATCAGATCTTTGGAATCATTTTTTTTCTTTACAGATGCTGATGTTTTTACTCATTATTCATTTCAAATTCATTTGAGGAGAATGTGGTGGGAGGAGCCTGTGCTGTGAGGAAAATATGGTATGAGGAGATTGTGGTGTGAGGAACCTGTGGTGTGAGGAGTCTGTTGATCTAACAACCTGTAGTGTGTGGAGATTGTGGTGTGAGGAGCCTGTGGCGTGAGGAACCTGTGCTGTGGGGAGATGGTGGTTTGAGGAGCCTGTGGCATGAGGAACCTGTATTGTGGAGAGTCTTTAGATTGAACAACCTGTAGTGAGTGGAGATTGTGGTGTGAGAAACCTGTGGTGTGGGTAGATTGTGGTGTGAGGAGCCTGTGCAGTGAGGAAATTGTAGTGTGTGAGCATGTGGTGTGAGGAACCTGTAGTGTGTGGGGCATGTGGTGTGAGGAATCTGTAGTGCATGGGGCATGTGGTGTGAGGAGTCGTACCCTCGTCCATGCTGTGGTCTCCATCCCGGCTTTCAGACACACAGTGACTACCACATACTGCAGAGAGACAGGAGAGAAAGAACAGAGCAGAGAGGACCATAAATAACACTAATGACACACACTCGTCATACACATACATTCAGCTCAAACATATGTACACACACACACACACACACACACACACACACACACACACACACACACACACACACACTCTGACAGCGTTCACACAGATGACAAATTAGTCCTGAATTCAGCCACAAACTAACTTACAAAACAGGCTGACATACAGATATACACACACACAGCTCCAGGCTATTACACACACACACACACACACACACACACACACACACACACACACACACACAAACATAAAAGCTGGAAGACAGATACACTTAGACCCCATGAGAGCAATTAATTACGGTTTTAAGAGTCTAGCGTTGCCTCCAGCATCACCAGCATATTTCATACAATCTAGCATACACACACACACACACACTCACACACACACACACACACACACACACACACACACACACACACACACACACACACGCACACACACACACACACACAGCCTCCCTTTCACTTGGAATGAAACATGGGTCTGAAAACACACTTGTGAAGGCTAATAACGGCAGGAAGTCTCGTAATGAAAAGCAAAGTCTGGCTGTGACGTGTGAAAAAGGGACGAGCAAAAACAGAGCAAAGCCTGAGCAGAACCCAAGCAGAACAAGAGCAGAACCTAAGCAAAATCTGAATAAAACTCAAGCAGTGCTAAGCAGAACCTGAGCAGAACCCAAACAAACAAAACCTGAGAAGAACCTGAGCAGAACCATGCAGAACCTGAACACATTGCGTACAGAATCTAAACAGCAACACAGATCAGATTCTTACCTTTTCCTTCATTCTTTCTTTCATACTTTCTTCATCACATTTTTACTGTAACAACGAGTGTTTTTTCCTTACCTACATGAGGGATGCACCGTCCCTTATACATATATATATATATATATATATATACACACACACACACACACACAATTTTTCGTTTCCATCCAGCATGTGCAGTAAGTGTTATATCGGCATTGTGGAAAGCTTTCGGAAGAGTTTGCCACGATTTATTCAAATACCATTAAAATTTTTTTACACATGCATTTCGTGTAAAAAAAAAAAAACTCCATCCCACCATTCCACAAGTGAAGGACGAGTGTGTTAACAATGGCTTTAGAGCTGAGGGAATGATGACATCATAACAAAACATACTTGCATCAAATATGCGAGTATAACACACACACTCACACACACACACACACACACACACACACACACACACACACATACACGCACACACACGCACACACACACACACACGCGCACACACACACACACACACACACACACACACACACATATGACAGGGAGGCGAGTGAAGGTGTTTTTTATGTGTGTGTTTTTCAGTGTAAATACTTTATAATAAACACAATTAAAATATAATAAATATCAGAATGCTGTGCTGTGATTGGCTGATTCTCACCGTGTACACAATGTTCCCCACAAATAGGTAATCCACGCTGTTACCGTTGTCAAACGGAGTGTCTACAAACACACACACACACACACACAATGGAGTGGTCAGAATAAAAAGACAACTAAGAATACACATAACATTTTAGAACACTGAGTGTGTGTGTGTGTGTGTGTGTGTGCGCGTATATATAATTCCTCCTCAGACAAACAGACACACACACACACACACACACACACACACACAAACAGAAGAAGCAGCTTTGTGTGATTTGGTATAAAACGTTATTTCTGAACATTAGTAAATAATGTATAAAGTAAACTGGGTCATAACACACACACACACACACACACACACACACACACACACACACACACACACACACACACATCTACTGCCTTTTCAGGCAACTTGTGTTTCAGTAGATTTAGGTTCGAACCTGGGACACAGAAATCTGTTCTGACAGCTCTAACGGGTGTTTGTGTCTGTGTGTGTGTGTGTGCGTGTGCGTGTGTGTGTGTGTGTGCGTGCATGCGTGTGTGTCTGCAGGGATGAACGGGCTATTTACCGTGTTCCAGGACTTTCAACGGAAACCAGAAAAGAATGATGGAATGGATAAGAGCGTTTATACAGTGACCCCAAAACACCTGAAAAAGGGAGAGAGAGAGGGGGAGAGAGAGAGAGAGAGAGAGAGAGAGAGAGAGAGAGAAAGCCAACTGAGACATCAGACTGCCAAGAAATACAGCGGCCACACAAATAGCTTCTCTACACCTACACAACCAGCTCAGTGTCCTCCCGATTACCCCTAAACACACACACACACACACACACACACACACACACACACACACACACACACACACACACACACACACACACATACACACACACACACTCAAAGCCCCCTGCGTTAAATGAATAACTTCCTTATTCGATCTCTCCTGAATCTCTTCATAATCGTCATGGTAACCGTGCAACTGCGTCTGAAATATCAGTACTCGCATCAAAAGTATGTGGTCAACTGACCCATTCCACTTGTACTCCCCGTTTGCTCGTATAATGAGCTCCACTCTTCTGGGAAGACGTTCCACTAGATTTTGTGGAGATTTTTGTGAGACTCATTGAGCCACATGTGTGTTAGTAAAGTCAGGTACTGATGAAGTTGAGGTGAGGAGGCCTGGGGTACATGGTTTGGGTCTCCTAGTTCATGCGAAGGGAAAATTTCATGCCTCCAATTGTGTGCCTCCAACTTTTGTGGTAACAGTTTGGAGAAAAACCACATATACCTTGAGAAGTTCGGTGTCTAAATACTTTTGGCCATATCTATCATGTATCATCGTGTGTTAATTCTAAGCAGTGTTTAAAAAAAGCCCACTCAGAGGTTTTTATAGTGAAATCCCTCTGATGTGGTCCTGGAGCTGGATTTTTTTAATAGTTACGATGCAAGAAGATGATTCACAAACTTACAATGACATAAAATAAAAAAAAAAAGAAGAAAAATCTCAGGTATCTCAATCATAAAAATTAACTTCAGGTTAAATTGTGGGAATAGGGGGTGTGGTCTAGCGCTGGTTTGTGATTGGAGGGCGGAGCCAGGAAGGTGAGTGATAAGCATCACACACCTTTGCTTGAGTTTAAGAATGTGGAAGAGGAATAGAAGAAGGAGAGACAAGAGCGATGAGAGAGAGAAAGAGTCTGTGTCTGGTTCTCCTTTTGCCACTTTCAGGTGTTAATAAAAATACGGAGTGGAAACTGTAGAGACGTCGATGCAAAAATACTGGACTTAAAGTCCCACGATGACTGCGGCTGTATAACGAGTTACAGCAAAGATTCGCAATAAATCATTTGGTAATTCGCAGATTTTCTAAGATGACAAGCGCGATGGTTTAGATGATGACACCGGCATGAAAGACGAAGCCGCTCTGATTGAAGGCAGAAGAGGAGATGGGAGGAGAAAGCTGGACAGACCAGAAGACTAAAGCACCGCTGCATCAGTCTCTTTAGGTAATGCCCCCCACAAATACGTTTTTATCTTTTTAGTCAAGAAACGCTCTCCACAGTGGGTCAATAAAAAAAACGCTGTTTACGCCTCACAGTGTGACCTGTGAAAACAGAGGCTTTCGAAAACGGGATGCATTGCCGTGACGTTTCAAAGAGCCGGAAAGTAAATAAACACCAGGCGGGAACGACGCGGGTCGAAGCATCTTGCGGTTAATGCTGGAAAAGTTTGACCAAAGAAAAAAATGGGTACGATAAAATAAATCTTGGATGCTGCTGAAAATAAATGAGCAAATTATAAAGATTAATATACAAATTATTATCATTATCATTATTAATTATGGGTTATTTTGTACTAATTATTATTATTTGATGAATTGTTAATTATAAATATCATATTTTCTTTATTATGAATATTTAGCTCA
>MU550680.1:392056-399556 GCA_024362625.1 Silurus asotus
TGTTCTACTCATCCATTACACTCATCCCTGTTCTACTCATCCATTACACTCATCCCTGTTCTACTCATCCATTACACTCATCCCTGTTCTACTGATCCAATACACTCATCCGTGCTCTACTCATCCATTACACTCATCCCTGTTCTACTCATCCAATACACTCATCCGTGCTCTACTCATCCATTACACTCATCCCTGTTCTACTGATCCAATACACTCATCCGTGCTCTACTCATCCATTACACTCATCCCTGTTCTACTCATCCGTGTTCTACTCATCCATTACACTCATCTGTGTTCTACTCATCCATTACACTCATCTGTGTTCTACTCATCCATTACACTCATCCCTGTTCTACTCATCCATTACACTCATCCCTGTTCCACTCATCCCTGTTCTACACATCCATTACACTCATCCCTGTACTACTCTTGTCTGTTACACTCTAATACTCTTGTTATAGAAAGAGAGAAAGAGAGAGAGAGAGAGAGAGAGAGAGAGAGAGAGAGACCTGTGCTATTGAGTAATCGGACGAGTTGGTGGCCTGCATGCCCTCGTTGCCGCTGATGCCGACTCCGACGTGCGCTGTCTGGATCATACCAACGTCATTAGCTCCGTCTCCGATTGCCAACGTGATTGCCTTCACATGCTTCTTCACCATGTCCACTATCTCAGATTTCTGTAGAGGAGACACCCTGCAAACACACACACACACACATTACGTTACACGTGTGTTAGTAAAGATCTCTCAGCAGCGTGACAGTCTGCATGTCTGTAAACTGCATGTTTTTGCAGAAGAATTTCACGTTGCACGTGACTGTTTTCCAGTCTGCTCTCCGTGAATGTATTAATTCATTTCTTTTTTCTTTCCGCTCGTTCCTGCTCTAACCCGAGCACCGGACCCTCATTATGATGATTGGATTTCCCTGAATAAACAACTGTAGCAGAAAGCAGGGGGGAAAGAAATTGATGCAGATGATAACATAGTTTCATAATGATCTCAAATTTGTGCAACCAGTTGTGGCTTCTAATGAGGTTGTAATGAACTTGGGTGTGTGTTGATGGGATTTTGGGCTGAGGGACAGGAGGACAGCGTGGACTTCTCAGAGCGTCCATGAGCAGGTTTTTAAAGGACGACGCAGTCAGGGATCAGCTGTTTCATCTCTCGGACGTTCTGCTCCATTGCTTTCTCCTCTTCACTTCTTCTCCTCGCCCCATTTCCTTACATACCTGTGTGAAGTCTGCGATGCGTAAAGATAGACACTTCCTCTGGCACGACTCTCTATACTGGGTGGCCTTCTTTCTATCTTTTTCTTCTTGTTTCTTCCCCCTCTTACCCTCTCTCTCCTCTTTCTCTCTCTCTATCAAAAGGAAAGGAAAACCCCGGTGGAAAGCCGAAGCTTAACAATTCGCATTGATTTTTCCTACTACGGACGTGTGGACGTGCATGCGGCTCGGCTCCGCTCGGCTCAGCTCGGCTCGGCGGCTTTTTACAAACGTACAACCAAAATAAAAAATAAAAAACTCCCTTCCTTTGAACTTTCTATCTCTCTCTCTCTCTCTTTGTCTCTCACACAGGGCTTCTCGGAGCAGTGGAAGATGAAAGATGTTCTTCATGGTGGGATTGAGCAGAAAATAAGAAGCAGAAAGTGGCTCTGTAAACAAACAACGCGAGGTCAAAGACTGCGAGCACAAACACACACACACACACAAAACACAAAGACTGCACCCACACCCACACACACACACAAACTCAATCATACATTACTCTTTCTCTTTCATGCACATCTCCACTCTTATATTCTACAAGGGGCATTCCAAGTCGAAACTGGGAGCTTTTAGTCGATAAAAGAACAAATTTCAAGGAGTGGAAACTACATTTATTCTTCGATACACTCTCCTGTTACATTTATAAACTTACCCCAACTAACATCTGGAAAGATGCACAACTGTCACACTTCAGTGCCACTTCTCTTTCTCTTTCATGCACATCTCCACTGTTATATTCTACAAGGGGCATTCCGAGTCGAAACTGGGAGTTTTTAGTCGATAAAAGAACAAATTTCAAGGAGTGGAAACTACATTTATTCTTCGATACACTCTCCTGTTACATTTATAAACTTACCCCAACTAACATCTGGAAAGATGCACAACTGTCACACTTCAGTGCCACTTTAATACCAGCACATGAACACTTTAGTGACAAACACACAGCGACAGAATATGTATAAATACTTTTTTTTTTTTTTTATCATACTAAATATTTTATTTATTTAAATAAATGTTTTGGTCAGTCACAATAGGCATTTCACTACATGTCGTACTCTGTATGAATGTGTAGGTGTGAAAGAAAATGTGATTTGATTTCAATAAGTTTTGGCATAGAAAGATTTGTCGGTACGCCTGAAACTTCAACTCTTCTGGCCGGTTAAAACCCGAAAGCTGTCTTGGCTGTCAGCTTTTTTGAAAACGCAAATGTCCGTGAAAAATTTTGTTCACCGTTCCCACAGAAAAAAAGTCTTGTGCAAGACAGGTTATGTGTCGATTATCCAGGATTATCGAGGATCAGAAGTGCTGAATGTTCGCAGGAACGACTGTGAGCTGGGAACCAGCGTGAGCGGGAATGACGTTGTTTGATATCAGAGTGATGCAGCAGCGCTTTAGTCCTTCAGTCTCTCGGTTTGTTGACCATGATGGTATGACAATAAAATTGGTATTTTAATCTTTTTGAGGAACTCATTCCACATTCAGTCCCCATTTATAATGTAATAATAACCTCCACACTTCTGGGAAGATGTTCCACTAGTTTCATATGAGTTTCATTCAGCCACAAGCGTGTTAGTTAAATCAGGTACTGATGTAGGTGAGGTGACGAGGCTTGTTATCGTGAACAATTCATCCCAAAGTTTTTCAATAGGGTTTGGAGCTCTATAGCAGGAGATCTTTCATATCTTCCAACACATGTAAAGCAGTTTGCTTTGTCATGCTGGAACAGGTTTGTGTCTTCTAGTTCAAGTGGAAGATTTCATGCCACAAAATCCAGAGACGTCACAGGCAATTGTGTGCCTCTAAATTTGTGGGTAACGGTTTGGAGAAAAACTACAATACATGTGGCTGGAAAAATCCAGTCTTCCAATCCTTTAGGGCAGATCATGTATTTCTTATCATGAGAATAAACCTGTAAGTAAATAAACTCGACTATGAAGGAGCACAATCGAGGTGTATCTTATGAGAGAGGGTAAGAGAGTGACTCAGGATTGCTGTCACCTATCAATGTGTGTGCGTGTGTGTGCGTGTGTGCGTGTGTGTGTGCGTGCATGTGTGTGTGTGTGTGTGTGTGTGTGTGTAGGAGCTTGACAGGCTTTTGGACAGTCAGGAAGGGAGGGTCGATGTGGAGGAAGGTGGTTCAGCCGGTTTGTAAGGCCTGGGAGACTCTTCACTCCGGATATAGGATTTACACAATTATTCCCCCTCTAAAAAACTCACTCACACACACACACACACACACACACACACACACACACACACACACACACACACACACACACACTCACACACACACACAAGCACTCACTGACACCGCAGCATTTTTCCTTTCATCATAAGTGCACCAGGACTGTACGGTTCCACCACATGGGATTATTATTAGCTGACTGTAAAGAAAAACAGCGCATGTGTATGTGTAAGAAAGATTGCGTGTGTGTGTGTGTGTGTGTGTGTGTGCATCTGGGATAATCACAGAAAATGAGTCAGTAGGTTGACATTTGCGCACAACTCGGGGGATTATATTACCCTCAGCACAGAGCTCTGTGTTGTTCATGCCAAGCTCCAAGCTTTCATTAGCGCTATTTATTTACTTACCTGAGGCGGGACGGAACCTTTTCTTTCGCAGACACACACACATACACACACACACACCGTAACACTGCCGCTATCACTAGAACAAATCCGCTATTTGCTGTATTTTTGTCATTTCCATCCTTTTCGCTTGCACTGTTAACTCGCACACAAGGGGAAAGGGCACATACTTTTGCACTCAACAGATCTCAACATAAATAAACTACAAGAAGGAAAATAAAAATCTGGATCATACACTATATGGACAAAAGTATGTGGACACCCGAGCATAACTTCCCATTCCTCATTTAATCTTCATTTACTCTTATAATTAGCTCCACTCTTCTGGGAAGATGTTCCACAAAATTTTTGAGATTTGGGTGATTCATTCAGCCATAAGGGTGTTAGTGAAGTCAGATACTCATGTAGGTGAGGTGAGGAGGCTCAGGGTGCAGTCAGCATGAAACATTCATCCCAAAGGTGTTGGTTGAATAGGGTTTGGAGCTCTATAGCAGGAGATCTTCCACATGTTCAAACCCATGTAAAGCAGATCTTCATGGAGCTGGCTTTGTGCACAGGAGCATTGTCATGCTGGAACAGGTTTGGGTTTCCATACTTTTTTCCATATAGTGTATTATAGAGTGTAATATATCGTAAAAAAAAAAATGCAAACATTTTTCCTTTTAGGAAAATAGGTTCCTCAAGGGTTCTTTGGAGGTTCTTAACTTACTTACAATGTAGGACGCTGCTAATAGTTATACTTTTCTGTATTAGCGTTATATAGCAGTATGGGAGGGGATATCATAACGTTTCGAGACTAACAGTGCTAACTGGTGATACTGACCACGTGCGTTCCCGTGTCAGCGACTCCATCACGAGCAGCAAGTTAGAACAAAGAGCAAACATGAAATTCTGCATGAAACTGGGCAAATATGCCACTAAGACATTTCACATGATATACGTTTGGAATATGTTGATGCTGCAACGAATCGTTCGAGGTGTTTTAAGGGGGAAGTGCGCTTCAGGGGCGGAAAAACAGTGCTCATGGTGGGCTGAAATTGATCAAATGATGACACCCAGAAATGCGGCTGCCACTGACGCACGTTTACTCGACGTTCCCGTAGGGTGCCATTACTTTTGTCCTAAATGAACGGTTTGCCTCGAATACAACGGCGGCACGTCACTCTGCTAGCATCCAAATGCGTGTTGTATTTCTGTCATATCACCCAAGCTTACGTAATATCCCTTTCGTGTGTGTGTGTGTGTGTGTGTGAGAGTACCTGCAGCAGATGACAGCCTTGCAGGACAGGGCCAAGTCGAGGAAAGCCTGACGCACTTCAAAAGACAAAGCGTATTTGAGAGTCTGGCCATCGATGATGAGCGCTAATTCATTCTCCTTCCCCAGAGAGTCACCCAGAGAGGAGCAGTGAGCGATCAGCGTGGCCCGAGTCGCCTACGGCACACAAAACAAAATCGGATTTTACACACACACGCAAATACCTTTTCGAATGATTGAATGCGCTCAAATATATCGATATCGTATTTTATAAGGGTTTATTCTGTGTATGTGTCTTTCTATATTTAGAAACCATTTGGAAACCATTTGATAAATGAAATGAATAAAGAAAACAAACTTCCTGTAGACTGTAATGAAATCCATGTGAGCTGCATGACCAAAATCTCACTTCGCCCCCTCCCACACACACACACACACACACACACACACACGGTCTATTCTGTGTATGTGTCTTTCTATATTTAGAAACCATTTGGAAACCATTTGATAAATGAAATGAATAAAGAAAACAAACTTCCTGTAGACTGTAATGAAAGCCATGTGAGCTGCATGACCAAAATCTCACTTCGCCCCCTCCCACACACACACACACACACACACACACACACACTCGACCGAGTGCCGGAACACCTTCTACGGCAGTGCGTGCCAATACCATGGCAACCGCAGAGTCATTTCCAGCTTCCATAACTGTAGTAAGCGTAACGGCCTCTGGCTCCACCCACTTCTGGAGCCTATAGTGGCTATCTGATTAGAGAACAGATCCCGATCAGACTCGGGCCAAACCAAGCTCCAGTTTTAGGATAAAGATCAGCCTGGATAAAGTGCACGCTTCCTGAACACCTGTGGGTGTGTGTGTGTGTGTGTGTGTGTGTGTGTGTTGTTTATCAGTTTAATCAGGAATTCCAGCTCACAGCCACCTTTCCAGTGTAAATCACAGGCGTATGAAGAGATATGACGCTGTAGAAAGATCGGTCAAGTGCGTGGGATTAAAGTGCGTGTGTGAGTGTGTGTGTGTGTGTGTGTGTGCGCATATCACAGGATTCTAAAAGCTTAACTGTTACTTCTTATGCATCATAGAACGTCTTCTGCTGTCCTTCACTTTCTCTTTCACACACTCTCATTCAGACCTGGTCTTCAATTGATTTGAATTCAAACAAGTTTCCCTCCCTAGTGGACTTCTTTCCCTTCATCTTGCTCCTATTGCTTTTGTCAGGAATATAATCACAAAGTACATCTTGCACCAGTTTACGCACCTGAAACACTTTTACAATAAACCTCACGCATTGTGCCTAAACGGACTAGAATGGACAGAATATACACCATGTGCAAAAAAAGCAATTGGACTCCGGACTTTTCCGTCTGTGTGCGGTTCCTCTCCAAACTGTTACCATGAAGATGGAGAAAAACAATTGTATATGAGTCTCTGGATGCTGTGGCATGACATTTTCCCTTCACACGAGGCCAAAACCTGTTCCAGCATGACATGCTTGTGTGCACAAAGTCATGCTTTACACGGGTTGGAGGATGCAGAAGATCTTTTACTGTGGAGCTTCAACCCTATGGAACAACCTTTGGGATGAATTTTTCACGCTGACTGCACCCCAGGCCTCCTCACCTACATCCGTACCTGACTTTACTAACACACTTGTAGGCGTTGAGAAATGCTCAGGTGTCCACACTTTTGTCCAACAGGTTCTTCAAAGGGTTATTCGGATTGTTTCCAGGTTCTTAACTTCCTTAACTTGGAGATATTATCTAAATAAATATCCCAAATAGTTCTAGATTTTCGCTTTATTCTATTAAAGACCACTCAGTCTATAGGAAGTTTGATATCGCCGCCTCATTAATATGCAAATGTAGTCAGATTTATGCACATAATAAACGCTTTAAGTCCATATATGTTTTTTCATGTGTGTGAGGATGAAGTGTAAGAATCGAGGATGTGTGGGTGGATTTAAAGTCGTATAGTGGCACACGTGTGTGTGTGTGTGCGTGTGTGTGTGTGCGTGTGTGTGTTTGTGTGTGTGTATTTGTGTGTGGTGTTTAGTTGGTGCTAATGAGAACAGCTATAATCCATCACAATGTCATTACTATGAACACTTTGCAGCGTTTCGTACATCCTTACACCACACACACACACACACACACACACACACACACTTTTCCTTAGACGTGCCTGTCCGATCTCTCCATTTTTGGACACGGCCAGCAAGTGTGTTTCACGATCCAAGTTAAATGTTATTTTCAGCAGCTTTCAGGCTGGGAACAGACTAGAATACGTGTTCACACACAAACGTAACACACGGGGGAAAACAATAAAGCATACATACACACACACACACACACACACACACACTCATGC
>MU550680.1:402056-444556 GCA_024362625.1 Silurus asotus
GAGCGAGAGAGACCCTGAGTGTGTGTTGGTAACACGGTGGTGTTGTTGACTCTAGCTTTATGAGACTCTTGGCAGACTGGTGCAGGTAATTATCCCCGCTGTGGTCTAAACACCCCACACACACACACACACACACACACACACACACACACACACACACCCTTCAGCTGCTCATCTGGGATCTACTCGAGGTAAACACACACGCACACACATACAAACCCACTCGCCCCAATAACCTTTTTGTCTATCTTGAATGATACAAATGTGAATGTATAAGTAAACTCAGGGAGCGTGTGTGTTCCACTAAAGTACAGTAAATGTCTTTACAACAGGCTGGAGTTAAGACGTGAACACACTCCCTCTTCTCCTACATCCTACACCCTGCTGTTGTACATATGTTACACAACAGCACCCTCTGTTGGTGACATGCTGCATCACGTTAATCCAGGCTTGCATGTATAGAGCGACCATCTACCTCAACGTCACTGCAATCACATGCAGGTAAGGAAAGAGGGTTGGACCAAAAACTAGCTACAGGACATAAAACAGAGATATCGATCACAGGTCTGAGTTGCACCAAATCTGCCATTACTTCCATATCTCCTCACAAAATTGTGGGATGTTGCAAAATGGGGTTTTTGGTTTATTGCCTTGTCAGCATCATGCCTTCATGTGCACCAGCAGCTGCAAAGAAAAAACATGACCCAACAAAGTATCCCTGGATTTTAGCCAGCTGACAAAAGTTTTTGGACCCCAATAATTGCTTTTTCTGCTGGTCAGATACCTTCTCCAGCAGCTCGTAGCATTCCTCCAGTTTCTGTGCCCGGTCTTTGAGAACCGTGCTCACTTGATTATACTCATTTAGCCACTCTTGATAAAAGCTCTCCTCCAGGTCCACGTAGGCAAAGCACAGAGTGCGTAAACCTGCCAGAGCACGCAAACACAGACAGCGTAAAGCAGGTTCGCGTTGAAAAGATGGAGCAAGAGCTAAGATTTTGCGAAGATCTTCATACCTTCGGTGGCAAACTGCTCGAGGTGAGCGTTGGTCAGGTCTTTATACTGGGACGCCTCATTCAGTCGCTCAAAGATCACGTTGTCCTGCAACAGCGGCGTGAGAAGATTGCTGTGAGCCGTGCCATGAAATCAGTGTGAGTGTTTCAGCGAGTGTGTGTGTGTTTGATTACTCACCGCTCCCTTGCAGTACAGTCGCAGATTCCCTGATGGAGTTCGCACGACGACCGACATGCGCTTTCGATTGCTGAAACACAGGAAACAGTGTGTAATAAAAAAAAACACGACTGCTAGTCCAATTTAAAAAAGGCGTGGCTTCTGTGCCCATCAGCCCCATTAAATATAATGTTGCCTTTGTACCTATCAGTTACATTAAAGGAGGTGTGCCCATGACTGTCAATTTAAATAAGGCGTGGCCTCTGTGCCTGTCAGCTCCATTAAATAAGGCGTGGCCACTGTGCCTGTCAGCCCCATTAAATAAGGCGTAGCCTCCCTGCCTGTCAGCCCTTTTAAATAAGGCGTGGCCTCTGTGCCTGTCAATCCCATTAAAGGAGGTGTGGTCTTTGTACCTATCAGTTACATTAAAGTATGTGTGGACATATGACTGTTAAGGCCAATATTTAATGTGTAGTCTCTGTGCCTGTCAGTCACATAAATAAGGTGTGGCCTCTGTGCCTGTCAGATATATTGAAGGAGGCGTGGCCTTTTTTCTGCCAGTCCAATTAAAGTAAGCATGGCTTTTGTGCGTGTCAGTCCAATCATAGGAGGTGTGGCCTCTGTGCCTATTTGCCCTTTTTGAAGGAGGCGTGGCCTTTGCTTCAGTCAGTGCCACTCCATTGACTTTTCATAGTATTTATCTTGTACATTGTATTTATATTGTCTACACACTTTTAATACTAGTTTACAGATTGTCTTGCTGAGTGCTTACCTGGAAAACTCGAGCACATTAAGCAGCTCATACGTCATTTCTTCTCCACGCTGTTTCAAACATTAGCAAAGCACACAAACATTACAAATCTGACCGAAATGCCCTTTTTTTCAACATATACTGCACACTCACACACTCATTCAAGTAAGGTGTGAGAACACACTGACCGCTTCTATGATGACTGAATGTGGAGTTCTTGCTGTAAACACAAAGCCCAGGCTTTTGGCACCTTTCACCAACGCTCCCTCATCTAAACACAACATGAACATAGAAGCCATAAACCAACACAATCAGCAGGCGATCCAGACAAATTCCAGCGTTTCTCAGGGGTCCTGTCTGGATTAATATAACGTCCTTATTGTGTATCGAATTCAGGTATTTGTTTGGGTTTAGTTCTCTTTCGATATATGGGTAATGAATTCGATGGACTGGTTTGGTATCAGTGGAAATAAAATAAAAAATGGTGTATATGTACAGTATATGGAGGTGTTATGACATGTGTATCCATATCAGCGAAATAAGGTAAACAAAAGGACGAGAAAAATCCACTGTGTTGCTTTTATATCCCCGATCATGATGCACGCATGCAGAAAAAAAGTGAATTTAAAAGAAACTGATCGACTGTGCAGTAAAATCAGGATTTTGCTCAGCACAAGTGGCATGAATTATGTTTTATGTTGTGCGTTCATGTTATGCGTTATGGTGGCTATAAAACCGGCATCTCACTGGCCTCTATTTCTTCCCTTTCAGTAAATACGATAAAAATGGTAGAAAACAAAGTAATATTGGTGAAAAGAAAGTGGTGCCTTCGATCAGGCTTTAGTCCAAATATACAGTAGGTCATGTGATTTAATTGCTTTATAGGGTGAAGTGTTGTGATTTGATGGCACACCTGGAGAGGAGGCTTGATATATGATCTGGTTTCCATCTCGCTCAGGAACCACGGTGTGGCACACGGCCATCATGGTCAAAAATTCACAGATCTGAGGAGAGGTGGGCTACAGGAGAAAGGACCAAGAGAGTAATGTAGGCTTTCTAAGACATGATGAGAAATTAAAGTTTTTTTTTTTGTGTGATGGAAAACTCACGTGATCTTTCTCTATGTTCTGAATGAGAGCAGGATCATCAAACTCTGTGGAGCTGTGGTTGTTAGAGGGAAGGTGGCTGAGAGGAAGATGGAGAAAAGAGACAGATTTAGTGAAGCGCAGTATTAAATTTGCCCATATGACTGCTAATCGAATGAAATAAGGCGTGGCATCTTTGCCTGTCAGTCCCGGTAAAGTAGGCATGGCTTTTATGCCTGTCAGTCCCATCAAAAAAAGGTGTGGCTTCTGTGCTTGTCATTCCCATCATAGGAGGTGTGGCCTCTGTGCCTGTCAGTTCCATCATAGGCGGTGTGGCTTCTGTGCCCGTCAGTCCCATTAAAGTAGGCATGGTTTTTATGCCTGTCAGTCCTATCATAGTAGGTGTGGCCTCTGTGCCTGTCAATCTCATCATAAGAGGTGTGGCCTCTGTGCCTGTCAGTCCCATCATAGGAGGTGTGGCTTCTGTGCCTGTCAGTCCCATTAAAGTAGGCATGGCTTTTTATGCCTGTCAGTCCTATCATAGTAGGTGTGGCCTCTGTGCCTGTCAATCTCATCATAAAGGGTGTGGCCTCTCTGCCTGTCAGTCCCATCATAGGAGGTGTGGCTTCTGTGCCTGTCAGTCAGATCATTGGAGGTATGGCCTTTGTGCCTGTTAATCCCATTAAACAAGGTGTAGCCTTTTTACTGTCAGTACCATTAAAGTAGGAACAGCTTTAGTGCCTGTCAGTCCTATCGTAAGAGGTGTGGTCTCTGTGCATGTTTGTCCTATGAATAAAGGTGTGGCCTTTGCTCCTGTTAGTCCCACTGAAGAAGGAGTGGCCATTTGTTGAATCATTGCCGCAAAACAGCTTTAAATTACAACACATCAAACTTTGTATAGTATTTATTCTGTATGTTGTGTTTATATTGTATACACACACTTTATACTAGTATAAAACCGGCTCCGAAAGAGCGGCATTACAGAGAGACAGAGCGGCTCCTGACCTGAAATCCTCCATGGATCGATCGGCGTCGAGATCTGGGAAGTGCCTGCAGAAATGGATTAATAAATCAATGATTGGCAGACAAAAACAAATATCCAAATAAACAAACACACATACACACCAACAGGTTGATACACTATTTGAAAAAAAAAATGGAAACTAAAAACAAATCCAGTGATCAGAGACGAAAACAAATGTTACCCGTATGTGATCCCGGCGATGGTGATTTTCTTAAAATGCATGACGTTACAGGTCAGAGTGCCGGTCTTATCAGAAAACAGATACTTCACCTGAGAAAGAGGAGAGTTTGAAATAAATCTATCTAAGATTTTCTGCTAAGAAGTATTTGGAAGATGCGTTGTTTCGTGACCAGAAGGCGGGGCTTCACCTCACCTGGCCGAGCTCTTCATTCAGATTGGACGTGCGAGCCATGGCGGGCGTGTCCGTCTCAGCGTAGTACATCTCCCTGTCCTAAAAAACGGTATTACAAATTGGATCAGACGGCACAATGGAAATAAGGTGGCACAGTGCACATAGAAAAGGTGATCAATGATTCTTTATTTTGGCACCAAGATTTGTGGATCGCCTAAATTCTGGCATTTTATTTTTTGCACTTTTTTGTTTTTAAACAAAAATTCCCCATATACATATAGAGCAAAGGTGCCATGACCTTTAAGAAGGACCAAACGATTGAGGGCCATGGGGTGAAAAATAAATTGCTCCATTATAGAGAACATTAAATAAAAATTTAAGTTGCCATGGTTATAATATGGTTATAATAATATTTCAAAATAAATAAATAACTACTCTGTAGTCTGCCAAACGCTTTCAAAGTTTTACTTCGTTGAAACGTGAACAATTAAAAACAACAATGGGAGTTCTGGTAGATTAGTGGTTAAGACACTGGATCAGAAGGTCACAAGTTCAAATTCCAGCACCACCAAGCAGCCACTGCTGTGCTCTTATGCAAAGCCCTTAACCTTATAATTCGCTCAATAAGTGTGTCTGCCAAATGCTGTAAATGTAAATTTAAACAATCCAATTCATTGTAAAGCAAAGTTCATTGCTTAATGCAGCTGATCAGTGACCTCTTATGAGAATCATAAAGCAGCTCCTTATTTTTTTTTATTTTTCCAAATGCCATTTTAAAAAATTTACTTCATCCGGCATGGTTTGGTTATCTCTTGTATAGACTGTTAAATTCAAATAGGAATGGCCCATGAACCGATCGTGAAATGCTTACTTAAGTTTTAAATAATAAAATATAAACTGTATGAAGGATGTTTACACGGATCGCATCCATACAATAACATACCCAGTTTATAAAAAGAGCCTGTGTGAACTTGACGACCTCCAGTGTGACCAGTAGGCTGATGGGAATCAGGTTGTTGTACAGAATGATGAAGGTCAGCAGATTGTACCAGAAGTTCAGAGAGATGTCACCTATAGAATAGCACACACACACACACACACACACACACACACACACACACACACCAATCAGGCACAACATTGTGACATTATACCATTATGAGAAAAGGGAAGCAACATAATATCAGGCAGGTGAACATAATGTTATGCCTGATCAGTGTATATATTATATACATTTACAGAAATGTGTTTGTGTAATATGTGTATGTGTGTTGCAGGGTAATGGTTGTGTGTACCTGTACGGGAAAGGTACCAACACTCCACGTCCTTGTACTGCTTGTTCCAAATGGCCGCCCCGATAGAGCTTACCAGTGCCATCACGAGGAGGATCCCGAACAGCACCAGGATCTGTACGTTCGTCACTCGCTCCACGTTGGAACGCTTCAGAGGAGCTTTCGTGGAGTTCTACAAGGCGGAATACCAGGAATCTTATTATCTTATTAATCTCATTAACAGTTGAGTGAATTTCTAACAATTATCGTTAAGTACTACTTCTACTTCCTTTTTACTTCTGTATTAATACAATTCCAAAATGTTTTTGTGTTTACAGTTAACGCATTCAAAAGAATCCATAAGATACTGAAATGCATATACAGGATGTTAGTCATGCTGGTAAGCTGCTACGAGCCCTGGGATAAAATAGCATTAATATGTTTGTTCATTCGATGCGATGGTTTGAAGGATAAGCTGCACAAGCACTCATCTGCTATAGTAAACAGCGTAGGTTATTATTCTATCCATAAATATAAGCAATACATCCTGTTAGGATGCTTTGTCCTCTGATGCCCTTCATGTGGGTTACAAAAAATGCTTCATGTACTTTACAGGAACCGACCTGCATGAGTTTGGAATCGTGCCCGGTGTAGACAACAATTCCTACAACCCACTGCGTGTTCCTGATCTGCGCTCCTCGAAGTAACACCTGATCCGGTCCGAGAGCGACTGGACTAGAAAGTAAAAATAAGAGAGAGAGAGCATATGTCTAATGGAGGACACTATCTACGTTTGAGAACGTCTGTGTGACTACTTTACGAAAATTCTCCAGGGCGTGAAGACACTAAATGCAGAGGTGCACATACTTATGGTTGTCCAGTCGCAATGTGCCAGTGAAGTCATACAGGTGTCTGTTAGGTCCCTCACACTCCAGTCGACCAGACAGACCTATCAGTTCCTCTACAGACTGAACACTGGCTGTAAGAGAGAGACCCTACAACACACACACACACACACACACACACACACACACACACACAAACACACACACACACACACACAAAATAAACAGTGAAGTCATACAGGTGTCTGTTAGGTCCCTCACACTCCAGTCGACCAGACAGACCTATCAGTTCCTCTACAGACTGAACACTGGCTGTAAGAGAGAGACCCTACAACACACACACACACACACACACACACACACACACACACAAACACACACACACACACACACTAAATAAACACACACTAAATAAACACTTGAATACAATGATTACTGGTTACCTCATCAAGATTTTAGCATGCTAGCTAAATAGCAGGTACTTCAGCTAAAGGTTGTTAGTTAGCGAGCAGCCATTGTTAGCAATGTTTATCCGCTGTAGCTGAAATTCTCCACTAGCTAGCATGCTAAGAATAAATTCTAGCTAAACTAGCAACCATCAGCTGGCTAATCAACAATTCTATAAGTAGTGCCTACTTCAGTGACTAATAAAATACACCACATGTTCTTCATTTCTGCCTGCTTTGACCAAGGTTCGAGGATCTACTTATTCAGATAAGACTATGAACAAACACACACTCACACACACACACACACACACACACACACACACACACACACACACACACACTATTATAAATCATCTCACTAACTTGTCTGATTTTTAGGTTGGTTTCTCCATCCAAGTTGGAGGTCTCGGTGTAACACATGGCCTGAGGCTCACTGTGAGAAGAACAACAAAACTTTGAAAGATTTATTAACGCAAAACGAACGCAATATAACACAATGTCAGAACAATCTGATTTGTAACAAAGGATCGTACTTCAAACTTTATTCCCACAAACATGAGAACTAAATCTTAAAAATTATGTGAACACTAAAAAAAAATGAATTACGCCACACAAATTCTCCTTCAATCCTAAATGCTTTTGGCTTCTTCAGTTTTTCACCAGAGCTATAAAGCTCATTTCATTTAACTTAGCTGAATTTAGCTTTTTTTTTTTTATTAAACATTTGGAGGAAAAAAAAACAGAAATTTACATTAAAATTTGTACTGGAGCTATAAAGCTAAATCGGCTTTATAGCTCCAGTACAAAACTACCAAAGTAAACATCAGATTGCTGAGTAGATAACTGTTTAAATGTTGTTGTTTTTTTTCCATTTTCATGCTGATGCTTCGTCTAATTATACGGAAACACACATTAAAACAAAAACGCATTAAAACAAACACACAGATATAAATCTTGCCCATGCACTCACCCAGCGTCACACTAGCAAGCGATAAAGTCGATCAATCGATCGTTTTTTGTTTTTATGTCCATGCACATGATGTTTTGAAAAATAGGATGAATTAGATACCAATTTAATTTGATTCCTGGGACTGATCACATGACTCATGTGGTCCGAGGTTTCAGTTCTCTATTCATAAATTGAATAGCTACCTGCAGCTACAACCGATTTACACTTTGACGTCTTATTAATTTTCTAAAGATAAATAAATAACTTTTGATAGAGCAGAGATCATCGGTAGCCTAGCAACTAATGACCAATAATTCTCACGCTGATATGTGAACTACAGAATTTGCGATTAATTAGTTTATATGGCTACTATTATAACTCAGAGGCCACGCCCACTAGCAACAACAATAGTGCTCTTCTGCTAGTCACCTGCTAGTGTGAACTTCTCACACACACACACACACACACACACACACACACACACACAGTGTTGCTGACCTGGAGGACACTAAGACCATGTCAGCGGGGAGATGCTGCCCATTGGTCACCTTCACTATGTCTCCCACTGCCACCTAGTGGGCAGGTGCAGCATTGCGACAGCATGAAGGGAGGGGGGAGATCCAGAATGAGAACGAGTGGAAGAATTAAAAAGAGGAGATACACAAACACACACACACACACACACACACACACACACACACACACACACACACACACACACAAACACACACACAGACAAACATGTACAGGAAGAACAAGATAAAAAAGACAGAGAAAATGTAGAATGTGAGCAGACAGAACTGTGAACTTTGGAGCTATTAATGGAAACGTGACTAAAACGAGCTGCAACCACAGCAGGCATGAATGCAACGAGATAACCAGACCAACAGAGAGAAAAGGGGGAACACAAAGAAAGAGAAGAGAGATATAAAGAGCGAGGGGCTGGAAAGAATTCGAGGGATGGGGATACCTGTTTCCAGATGATAGTCTGCCATGTGCCGTTGCGCAGCACTGAGGAAAAATGATTAGATGGCATGATTAGAAGAACGTAATGCATTGATATAAGGAGATTATCTCTACAACACACAAACACACACACACACACACACACACACACACACACACACACACTTAACAATACTCAACCTGTAGTCTTCTTTTTGTTCACCGTATTGTCTGCTTTGTGTCGTTTCTGCAGACATCAAAAATATTCTCAATTAATTTATAAAGCTTTAGATATACTATCATCTATCCAGGTTGCCAAGTTGACAAAAATCCTTCCACATGTCTGTATAACTGTATTTACTTTTTTATGAATATGAGTTATTAATGATTACAAACAGAAAACAATAATTATTTTGGCAAATTGTAAATCATTTAAAATTTCAACCTCAGAAAAAAACGACATAAACGCCCCCTCAATTCATCAATAAAGTGTATTTTTTCTCTCACTTTGTGGCTCAAACCTACATCGGCTGTTCTGAAGTTAAACCTCCAGCTCAATAGCACAATGCTAAGCTAACACTGCTACCAATTGGTTCTAAAGCCTTCATTCTATGATCTTAAAATCTTCCTATTTAACAGAATTGTTTCGTACTCAAATCGATGCTCTAATCCTGAAAATGACCCCAATCTGACAAACCTGGCACCAGAAACACTACGTTCTAAACTCAGCACCGAATGGCTTGTGCTTAAACGGGCTAAAATGCAAACTTCTTGTACACAAGCACTATGTATTGCGCATGCTAATCATTCTGGAACTCGACAGAGCACTCGAGAGTACGCTCTCTTGGAATGTATTTTAGGACACGATTAAATTCATCTGGTCTTTAACTGGTCTTCGAATTAGGCAAATACGACCTCAGATGAACAACAAAACACAACATGCTACACCGTGTCCTTAATCATTTGACAAAATTCGAGCTGAAATGGAGAATCCGTGTAAATACACCTTATAATTCAAAAGTTTGTAGAACGTCCTTCGGCAGCAACAAGCTGAAGTAAGTGTGTTCTGTAAAAGGAGAACGTGTAAGATTTTACTGTCTCTCATATATTTGGCTGTAAGAGATTTGGATTTGGAGGAATTCATCCTCGCTTTTTTTTTTTTTTTTTAGTTCATTGAGGTTTGCAGGCATTTAATTATGCACAGCTATCTTAAGGTCCTGTTACAGCATTTGAGTCAAGTTAAGGTCTGGACACCTCAAATCTTTTCTTTCTGTTGTAGATTTGCTGGAGTCCTGTTACATGACCCAATTTTGGACAGATGGCCTCACATTCGACTCTACTTTGGTATAAAGTGGAGCAGTGGACAAAAATTAATTAAATGTAATTCATTACTGTGGTTAAGTAGCTTTTTCATGCATCGGTACTTTACTGAAGTATTTCCATTTGGTGAGACTTAAAATTCACTACATTTCAAAGCCACCAATCAGTGTAGAGAACCGACTACACTTTGAGCTTGGTTTGATCGCCGCTTGGTGGTATCTACTCAGCATCCAAAATAGTCAGTTCAACTTAAGCAGAACATTTAGAGAGGAATAAATGATGGAAGAAACTCTTGACTCGAACTCGCCACAACACCTGTGTACTTATTTGTGCCATTTTGTTTGAAGGTTTTGTGCTTATGATAATTTTAACAGATATTAATCAGAGTCTTTTCACATAAACTAAGTTGATTAAGCAAGAGTCAATAATACATTAAAGCCACTATAAACCATAGTACTTTGAATACCTAAGCCACTTTTACCACTGTGCTTGACAGCTGGAATGAGGTGTTTTTTGCTAATGTGCGGTGTGTGTGGGTTTTTTTGCCGTCAAACATCTCCACTTTTGTCTCGTCTGCCCAAAGAAGTCTTGTAATTTGTTCAAATGAAACTTTGCCAACCTAAGCTCTGCCCACAAAATCAACTATGTGGTGGCAAGAGACTCCGTCTTCATCACTCCGCCCGTTTATAACATGCTATTCTAAACAAACATATAGTCTATCCTTGCACACACACCAGAGGGCGCTCTTACTCACATAGTCCTCAATCATTTCCTTAATCCCAGCCACTGTCAGGATAAAAATGAGAGGCACCAGTGTGGTGTAGCGTCCCGTCGGAGAAACGTCAGGGATTTGCTGCGAACACACACACACACACACACAAACACACACACACACACACACACACACACAAACACACACACAGAACACACAGTTTCATCAAGATACATTCCCATCCCTCATTCTTCGAATACTAACCCTTTAACATTCAAACCTGAAATAAACAAGCACTAAAACGATGAGCTAGAAATGAAAGGGCTTTTTTGAGAGCTAGCTTTCATCTGGCTGGGGTTCTTTCAGACTAATGCAGCAGAGGTCTCTGAGCCGCAAAACAGCACCTGACCCGCCTTTCATCTCCAATCAATGAGACGGTCAGAGTGATGCAGCGCTTGAGGCTCAGATGGATTTCTCCTCGCTTGAAATATAATAAATAATATGCATCACATATGAAATCATTTTCAGAAAATATATGGGAAAAATTTCGATTTGGGCTTTTACGCATTCCCGAAGGGACGCTGCGGATAATATATATAACGCACCGATTTACCAGCTACGGTGTTTGGCTCAAAAAGATGGAAAATAAATATATCAATATATATAGATATAGAAATATAGAAATCAAATACTGCACTGCCTAAGCAGAACTGAGACAGACTTTCTATTACTTCTTAGCTGTAGCTCTGCTGCAAAACAATAGCAAAACATCATTCAAAAAGTGACCTTTTGGCTATTCCACATCATGTACACATAAATATCATGATTTAAAGAATAGTCAGTGCTTTATAACTATATAGTGAAGGCAAATTGAAGGACTTAATAATAACTGGTTCTTATTATAAACAGTAACTTGATCCATTGCATTAACTTCATTACAGTTCCAGTTAGAAATGAGCAAAAAGTGTGGCATTTACTGTGTAACAGCTGCTGTGCTGTATATGAGGAATAAAGCATGCTGTTATTGGAAACTAATCAGCATTCTGGATTCTGGTTAGTGACAATAATTCTGCTGATTATTTTGATTGTCCTGTAACAGCACATCACTGAGTTGTTTATTCCTCACATTCACGTTCTTCTTTGGCTCATGCATATGTGTGTGTGTGTGTGTGTGTGTGTGTGTGTGTGTGTGTTTGTGTATACGCTCATGTGTATCCAGTCGTACCTGCATTAGGGCGATAAAGAGGAAGAAAGCATTGGCGGCTCGCCGGATCTGTTCGTACAGGAAGCGAGGCAGGAAGGTGAAGACGCCGTACTTCGTGGTGCTGCAGAAGGAGAACAGGAAGATCTTGTAAACATCGATCTCATCTTCCTGCATTTTACAAATCATGCTCCTGACTGCGACGGCCTGCAGGTAAAGCAGAATCCGAACCTCGCAGGGCCCGTTTTTAACAAAGCGCCCGCGGAGTGTGAGACACTACACAAATAGCAAACTCGGGTCGATAAACGCCTAAAGCGCTACTTCAGTTGCACAGAAAAAAAGTCATCAAAACATGGCCGTGTTCTGCGCATCTTAAAAGCAGAGCAGATTTAAATATAGTGCGGTCGTGGCAATGTGCGCTCGATTCGGGATCGATCCCACTTCAGTCCCTCGCTGGATCCCTCAAAAAAGCTTCTGCTTGGGTTTTTTTTGTGGCATCCACAACCCAAAATAAAACACTCTGTCATCACGCTTCTGTCCCGATATAGAGAAAGAGTCCAAAAATACGAGGCTGCACCTTGGCAACCTTTTACATTTATTGACCACCACTGAGTGGGTTTTAAATAGTCTTATAGTCCTTAGAGTTCACCATTAAAGTCACTATATATATCATGACGGAGTTCTTGAAGCTGTACATCAGCATATCCATCAGGGGGGTGGAGGGGAGAAAAATGCTCTGACTGAGCAGGACACGATCTCTGTGAAACACAAATCTTATCTCGAATATTGAAAAATCTGACAGCAGATGATTCCATAAACAAGATATACGATAAACAGGACTCAAGCAACACGTTTTTGAACTTCTCCTAAGCCAGAAATTCCGTTATTTACCCCTCACGTGTATTTTATAGTATACACTATATAGACAAAGGTTTGTGGACACCCGAGATTGGTATGTGCTTCCTGAAAACCCCATTCTACATTTATTCCATATTTTCTTTAATAATAAGCTCCACTCTTTTGGGAAAATGTGTCACTAGATTTTGTGGCGATTCGTGTCAGATTTAGTAAAGTCAAGGTACTGATTAAGATGAGGTAAGGAGGCCTGGGGTGCAGTCAGTATGAACCATTTATCCCAAAGTTGTTCAATAGGGGTTTTGAAGCTCTATTGCAGGAGATCTTCCACTCCGAACCATGGAAAAATCTTCATGGAGCTGACTTTGTGCACATAGGCATCGTCATGCTGAAACAGGTTTGCGTCTCCTAGTTTAATGAAAGGAAAATTTCATGCAGAAGACATCCTGTGATTGTGTGTCCAATATTGTGAAAAGTCCGGTGTCCTGATACTTTCCATCAAGCAATTCGGTGTGCATGTAACAAAACCACAGCACTTCCCAAACCGTCTCCTAGCAACCTTTATCATATGATATGAAAGCAAACTCTCATTTACTCGGGATTTGTAAGCTGAGTCGGCCTTATAACGTCCGACAGGTGGTGCATGTGTGTGTTTATTTCTCGTCCGTGTAAACACAAGCACATTGTTCTCGCCGTTCGTACCTGAGCGGGGAGTTCACAGCCTAACACACACGTCGCCCGACACAACGACATCAAACACCCGCTCAGGGCTGACCTGGAAGTACAGCACGGTAGCTCCGATATCTGAGTGCAGACTAATGTTCATACGATACCGTCCTTTTCATCTAATCACCGACACACACACACACACACACTGAACCACACTAGTATGAGACACTAATTGTATATTCGGTGCTTCTACATCTTGTGTGTGTTTGGGTGTGATATCAGGTTAATGGCATGCAGTCCATTGTTATGTCTAGTGGTGTGGATTTGTGGACGTGGATGTTGCCATGGCAATGCTGTGATTGACACCTAAGGCCGAGAGGTCAGGAAGCCGAAACGTAGCCGTGAATAAAACATGGCAACGCAGAGGACGATAACGGAGGCGGACTGCGCTTCGGATAAACATGCCTTTAATCTCCCGGAGATCAATTTCCACTCGGGGAGAAGAGATCAGCAGGACGAGCACGTGCTATGACAGACAGGAGGAGGAACAGGAAGAAGGAGGTCCACACACACACACACACACACACACACACATATATGCACAGCATCCTTTTACATAGTTTTGGCCAATCAAATGCAGGAGCACACCTCCCTCATACACACAGTAATCTCATTTCAGGAACCAAAATAGAGCCTTTTAGAGTAAAATCCAATCGAGGCGGAACTGATGGATCGATCCTGTGTGTGTGTGTGTGTGTGTGTGTGTGTGTGTGTGTGTGTGCGTCTGAGCAGAGAATTGGTGAAGTAACCACACTCAATAGTGAGCTAAAAATCTAAATGGCTAATGATCTATGACCATGGCTTTTTGCTGTATCAGCTTCTTATCAGCTTTTTATAACCAAAATCGAAAAATAAAGACAACTATCAAAAAATTCCTGCCTCTGCATTTCTCCTTAGACGGAGTGGGTCTTCGAATAACCTCTCCCTTTTGTGCCATGGTGGTCATGTGTCCACGAAATCCTAACAACCAGAATTCAACGTATTCACGCGTCTCCTTTATGCTTATTGGAGAAAAGCAGCGCTTGTCTTTGGTAGCTCATATTAACCAGCGTCATCACGGAGCCGTGTCGATGATAAACTCTTTCATCGTGGTGAATTTCAGCTCTGAATAATTATTAGATTAAATGTAATTCCAGTGTGAAACCTTTTCTGGGACACGGGAAGCTTGTCTCGCTTGATTTCCAGACATCAGGGCTGTGAGAAAGCTCCAGAAATTGTGACAAGTCATTCCTTTCTCAAAGCTGAAATGGCAGGAATGATGAGCTTCTCTATAAAACTTTAACTTCAAGTTGATTTATGTAGAGCTTTTCACAATGGACAGTGTTTCAAAGCAGCTTTACAGGAGGTATGAACAAAAAATAAGTGAATGATGTGTGTTTATCCCTGATGATGAAGCCTGCGGCAACTGTGGCATGTAGGAAGATGGTATGAGGAAGAAAACCTTGAAGGGGACCAGTCTCAAAAGGGGAAACTCATTTGGGTGATATCAAGAGTGTGATTATAGTGGTTAGAACTAACCTGAGCACCAGAGTGTATGATTATGAGTAACGTCCTTTCTACGGTCATATACAGTCATTTGGCGTTGTGGAACCAGGAGATTCTGAGCAACTCATAAAATAGTTCATCATTTAAGATCATTACAGATCCAACACCAACTTCTTCATGCCAGAGCCTTTAAATGTTCAAAGAAGTCTAATGTCAAAACTCTACATGAAGTGGGATCAAAAAGGCGCTGGTACGTCTGTAGATGGTTGTTGGAATGAGGATGGAATACTCCTCATCACACATCATAAGAAGCAATGACACTAGTGATCTAGTTCTGATAAGCTCATCAAACTCCTCAGTCCTCCTAAGTTTCTCATCCATATGAATCCTTTCACCTATTTTATTTAAACATCACAACACTACAGAGGCCGAGACGTGTCCTGTAAGTCACATGGAATACAGATTAACATGGCAGAGGTAGAGCTGCGTCTTCCTGCAGACTCTTGCACTACATTTGTAAAATGCCTGTTTGTAAAAGAGCCATGCGTTAGAAGTCATGTATGAACCAAAGAAAAAAAAACTGTGCTGTATTAAATTGCATGGCATCATATTTTTTCCATTGCATTGTATTGCATTGAATCACATTGTGTTAAATGAAATCGAAATTGGATTGTACTGAATCGTAATAGGGGTGAATCGTATCACAACGGTTGGGTAGCAACAAAGGCATGAACAAATATAGATGCATTATGCAAATGTATGTGTCAATGAAAGCAACTCAACACAGCACATGAACACAAAATATTATTGTATTTAAAAGTACTTATGTTTTAAATGATGTTTATCATCAGGACACTGAACTTTTCCTATGTTTCCACACGGACGGTTTTAAGTGCCGGATGTGCGCATCATACCGGTTTTTGGTGCTCGATTTGAGACTTGCCGCATCAGTAAAACGAATGTTTAGTGATTAAAAATAGTTTTTCAGTGGAGTTTAAATTTAGTTTTTCAGATCTAAATAAAGAAAAGACGTCGTGGAAAAATGTGTGTTGAGTTGAAAGTCTTTATTTTGCCACTTTTATATTTAATCATTTATATTTTTAATAAAAACTGTCAAAACGTGTTAATGAAATTATAAATTATTTTAAAATGAATTTGCGTTAATGTGTTATTATATATATATAATTCTTCTCTTTGCCTTGTTAGTTATATTACTGCCTTTTGCTACCTTTGCTAACTCTTGCCTTGACTATATTACGCAACACAAGCCGTACATTCAATGTTTCTATCTTGTATGTGTGAGATATGTTCGTGCTGCACTTTACACTTTTGGACTCTTCTAGACGTCCTTTACTGCCGATGCTGTCATTTTGTTATTGAAGGTTTTTGTCCTTTCTATTGCATCAGCACATCACACATTAAGAAAACTCTCTGGATTTTCTCTGTCTGTTTTTTTTCATCTATGTTTTTTTCCGTCAGATTATACAGCTACAACGTTTAATAAAAAAGGACCCTCTGCACAAGAATCTTCACTCATCGACTGACAGTCTGGTTTATGCCAGTTTTCTGTCTTTCTTTACTTCACAGTGTGTTTTTAGATTTGAGTTTTCTTTGTGGCCGTTCTTATGATTCAAAATAGATAAGTTACTCAGCTAAAAATATATTTTTGTGGGTTTTTTTCGTTAACCATAAGAAAAAAGTCTTTATTTATTCATTTCTGGGACTGTACATCTCGATAAGTGTTCAAAGAAACGTTCTGGAATGTTATCAGACGCCACTAAAGATCTCGGTACCGCGCTCTCTGAGTAAAAAGTCATCCTAGATAACTAGTTTTCTTTTACAAAAGTGATTCCACAATTCCACATTTAGTTCCCGTTTGCTATTATAACAGCCGCCATGCTACGCCACGCTTCCGGGAAGTTGTTCCACTAGATTTTGGAGTGCACCTATGGAGATTTGTGTGAGATTTACTGATGTAGGTGAGGTGAGGAGGCCTAGGGTGCAGTCAGCATTGGAAATTAATCCCAATTAATAATAGGGTGGAGGTCAGAGCTCTATAGGAGGAGATCTTCCACTCCAAATCATGTAAAGCATATCTACATGGAACAGGCTTTGTGCACCAGGGTATTGTCATGCTGTAACAGATTTGAGCCTCCTATTTCGAGTGGAGAGAAAATTTCATTCTCCCGCATCTAAACACATCCTCTACAATCGTGCACCTTCATTTTTGTGGTAACAGTTTGGAAAAGAACCAAATTCAATATAAAACAAAATGCATGATGAAACTGGCATTGAATTAGCATTAGAAGATTTCACAGATTTTACTAAGCTGATATACTGAGGGGAAAATCCTGAGGAAATCCCATTGGGGAAAATCATAATGTATGACTTTACATCAGGCGTAACTAACACTAACATTAAACTGGCTCGATGTGCTCTTTAAGTGCAGACGCATCTGCTGGATCGGCACGGAGAGATCCCCACAGAGACCGGCCGAGCGCCGAGCGGACCGAGCAGAGGGGGAAAAATTCAATCGAAATGAAGACATATGTGACAAGCAGTAAGAACATTATTTTTAAAAATTGATATTCACATTGTTACGGTGAGTTTGTTTTTCTCACAGGCGTAGTTCCTGCTTCAGCAGAGAAACAATAAGTCAATACTTTACACACACACAAAAAAAAAACATGGGGACAAGGGGATACGTTACAGGACTTTAGTTTGACATTTTACTATAACAGATTTGAAGAGCTTTAAAGAGCAGCAACTGGGGTTTCAAAAACACTTCAACAGACTCAGGAAATAATATATAACCTCAACATGTCTCAGATGTCTCTCTGGTGTCAGGAAATAAAACAAAACTAAACAATCCTAACCACAAGCAGCAACAACACTGTGGAAAACCGCCTGGATTCATTCACGACATAACCGAAATAAAACCAGGGGAAACGGAGCGTCTGCATCGTCTTTGATCAGAGACAGCGATAAAAACGAAAGGGAGAAAAGCAGAGCAGCCACTTCCTCGACGGCAAGCTGAGCCCAACGAAAGTGCAAATATATCACGAAAACATCACTGACCTCATCACTTCCTGTCAAACACCGAGATCGCTCCAACCATTTACACATTCACGTCCACATTCAGATCATTTACAGGCAATAAAAAACAGCACTAAGAGTCGGAAATTAAATAAATTAATACATTCATGAATTACATTATTGTCAAAATATCATAGAATAAGTGTGTGTGCTGTTTGCATTAATATAATAATTTATCCAATTCATGGATTTAGATTAATAGAATTATTGAAATTACATGTTTATTCATTTAAGCCATGGAATTAATTTCATCTGTATTACTTATAATAATAATAACAATAACAATAACAATAATAATAATAATAATAATAATGGATCTGTCAGTGATATATCTTATTCATACTTCTGTATTTATTATTATTTTTAATACATAATAGTAGTCAATTTATTAACATGTGTATTCTATATATATATATATATATATATACGCACATTACTTATTAAAGTAAATACATTGAATTATTAATTTTTTAATGCTTTGTATTTTATGGAGTTTTATATATCATAATAAATGCCTCATTATTTTATGAATAACTTTAACAGTCCAACAGTAAATGCAAATTGTAATAAAAAGTGAATTTACTGATAAATACAAAAATAAATGAATGAATGGATGGATGGATGGATGGATGGATGGGTGGATGGATGGATGGATGGATGGATGGATGGATGGACTCACCTGACATGGTTATCGCAGAACTTGGTGCTCTGTGCCCGGTTGAGGTACACAGTCCTGGCTGAGAAGTCCGTGGGCTCCGCGTGCGATGTGCTGGCGGACATCTCGTCTTCTGCCCTGCGGTAGGACGAGCAGGCGGTTCCTGGAAAGAGCACAGAGTGCTGTGAGGGCTCGTGGGACACGAACACGGAGACACGCATATATATACACGCGCACACACACACACACGCACACACACACACACACACACACACACGTACGGATTGCGCACGGACGCTGCCTGCGTCTCTTAATCCCTCTCCATCACAGCGCCTCATTTCTATGGGCTCTGGATTCAAACTGTCACCGATACGCCCACCAGGCCCCACCCCCCTTATCTATCTCTCCATCCCTCCCTCCCTCACACACACACACACACAGAATGTGCTGATGAGCGCGCGCCTTCATTGGAGACCTTTCCATCGTTTGTTTTGCGCACACAAAGGGTCCAAACGGAGCCTGAAATTTGTGCACCACATTATTCTTTAAATATAAATCAACCAAAGGCTTTTTTTTGGCATACAATATATTTATATTATTTAATAAGATGAAATTAAATAAACAAAATAAACAAAAAAAGCAGGAAAATGTGTGTATTGTGTTACACTGGTGATTGACGCACTCTGGTGTTAATTCTTACCGGCTTTTAAAAAGAAAAAGAAGAAAAAAAAAGTTACAATATTGCTGGAATGGTGTGAATAACTAATAAAACAACAACAACAACAACAAAGAATACTGGTGTTTTTTTTTCTTTCTTTCATTAGAAATCCGATCCACGCGTGATTTTCCGTGCCGCGTTAATAATGCACGAGCACCGAACGAGCGCGCGAGTTTACCCAGCTGCCGCGACCAATACGGGCGCTGATGATGGACGGACTGGGCGGATGGATGGATGAATGGAGCAGGATGGCGTGTCCTCTCTCTCTCTCTCTCTCTTTCTCTCCCTCCCTCTGTCTTTCCCAGGCTTCGGTGACTCGCGGCGGTAAAAACAAACCCCTCCGTATCATCAGCCCGTAAAATAAATATTATTTTATTATTATTTAATTTTTTATTCCTCCAAATGATGATTTCTTTTACATCACACACCTTCGCCTTTTCCGTCCTGATCAGTGTGTACTACAGAGAAGGATCTCACCCTGCCCCGGTGTGAAACAGCGTCGCCTTTAAAGGGACAGTTGCCAGATTTGCGTCCTGTTGCCAGATCGTGCGCTTTAACGCACTTTGATTAAATGAAGTCTAGATTTTCAGTCATGGGTTCGAATCCCGGCACCACTGAAAATGCAATTGCTGGGTCCCTGAACAAGGCCCTCAACTCTCTACTGCTCAGCTGTATAACTAAGATAACTGTAAGTCACTTCTGGATAAGGGAATCTCCTAAATGATGTAAATGAGTTTCCACCTCGAGTTTAGGTTGACACTTTCTTGTTGCCATGGTAACACTGCACGCTATGCACCAAAACCTAGATGGTTGTTGGTCATTGAAAAAAAATTGAAACCTACGATTATTTTACGAACATACAGTTCATAAACTCCTCACTCGAATTCGCAGCAACACACGTGGCCTCGTTTGTGCAATTTTTTAAAAAGTATGAATAATTAATAATGACGGTTAATAATTTGAATAATTATAAATTAGTGTTTGACTTATTAATATTAATCTATTAATAGATTTGAGTGCTAAGAGAGACATTAGAGTATAAACTGAGTTGAATAAGCAAAGAGTCTTGGCACAAAAATAATAATAGAACATTATAGTCATAATAAACCATAGTATTTTGGACATTTAAGTACATTTGAGGGCAAATACTTTTGATCAAAGGAAAGTTTAAAGCGACACTTTAACTTTTACTGGAGTCACATTTGACTGTATCTTTACTTTAACTCAAGTCAAGTCAAGTTTATTTCTATTGTGCTTTTCACAACAGACATTGTCTCAAGCAGCTTTACAGAATTTTAACAGTTAAGGTGAATGATGCGTGTTTATCTCTGATGAGCAGCCGTGGCAACTGTGGCGAGGAAAAACTCCCTTAGATGTTATTAGGAAGAAACCTTGAGAGGAACCAGACTCAAAAGGGGAACCCATCCTCATCTGGGTGACATCAAGAGTGTGATTATAGTCTTTAAACAATACAGAGCACTGGAGAGTGAGAACTAACATGAACACTGGAATGTGTGATTATCAGTAATGCTCTTTTACAGTCATTGTGGTTATAAAACTAGGAGCTACTGAGCTCAACATTTGCAATCATCACAGATCCAACACCAGCTTCTCCATGCCAGAGCCTTTAAACACTCCAGGAGGTCCAATGTCAAAACTCCACACATGTAGTGGGATCCAGCTGGCACTGGTACGTCTCTAGATGGTTCGGGATGTTTGCGAGTTTCTCATCTATTTCTTTAAAGGTCCATAATCTTCATGAGGTGGGACGTGACTGGAGCTGCCTCGGGATGGGGAGAGAAAGAGAAGCAGTGGAGTGGTGTGTACTTCATCCACCTCTGGCATTAACCCATTGCAGCTTCTCAGTTTTGTCTTTGGATACCGGACAGAATGAAATGTATCTCTAAATGGATAAAAAGTATGACATGCCTTGATGTGCAGTTATATAAAAAAAAAATCATTTCCATTCGTAGCCCAAACCTACACGACTTCTTCCTCTGAACAACGGTTAAAAAAAGCATGATGGTGGTTCACGGCTCAGTGTCATGAGCTGAATAGTACAATGAGCAGAATACAACGTTTCGCATGAATTTTTCACAAGTGCATCGCGAACGTCTGTAAAAAAAAAAAAAAAAAAAAAAAAAAGCCGTTCTGAACGAAATGCGCTAGCATAAATAAACAGCATCAATTAGGATAACTTCCAACAACACAGCTGCCAAGCCGTTCTGAACGAAATGCGCTAGCATAAATAAACAGCATCAATTAGGATAACTTCAGAACAGAACTGATAGAGACGCTGAGGAGTTTTATTATCATATTTTTGTAGTAGGCATGCAGTGATATTGAGTCATTAGGGTCAGCAGTGTGGTGCAGAGAAATGTGTCCCCCGGAAATCCTCTTTTTCACCAGTGTCACAATTTATGGGGTCACTCCAAACCCTACAATGTAACACAGAGCAGCCAATCAGAAGCCAGATATGGTAGTAAACTGTGATTCATATCACGACTCTGCATCATAAAATCAATATCCATCACAGAGCAGAAGAGGCCAGGGCAGATAATCCCATCACACCACATGATACAGGACAGAAGCCAAAGTGTGAACATCTCCACTCTTCAAAACCTGATTTCCAATGTGCTAAAGGAAAGGAGATGAGTCACCTCTTCTATAGCCTCATTCCTCACATTCTGCTCTCCCGTCCTTTCGGACCCTCGAACCGGGTGATCAATATAGCCACGGCGAGCAACTCTAATTGTCTGGAGACTAATCGATGCCTCGGCTGCTCGTCAATGACGAGGCACATTAGTGAGTGATTAACAAGGCAGAGTTCTGTTTAGCAAATTATCAATACGCTCCGGACTGAGCAGAGAGCATGAGAGCTGAATAAACACACGGAAATACCTATTACTATTACCTGATTATAACAATTGACCTTATAACACTCAGTTCAGCCGCTTTCGCTCAAATGTTCTATAACAGCAGCTTTTTCATAGTTCCTGCTGCAGTTCAAATGATGGGGGACGTAAATGGCAGCGACGCAGCTTTCCATAAAGACGTGTGTAGAACCTGGAAGGAGTCTCCAGTGTCCACTGTACAGCAACAGAAAATCATCTCCTCTTTGTTTTTGTTTATTTTTGGTTTGCTTGTCCAAGATATAGAAAGAATCAAAGGAAATGATTGCTGTCAAAAGTGCTGCAGGTACGACTCCAGGACAAAACACTGTATGTGCCTACAGTCGGGGCCACGCACTGGAAGCTGGATGCGTCGGAAAGTGATTGGACACTTCAGGGAAACTTTGATGGCTGTCTTCTCCACACCGTCCTCACCGTTTAGCCCAGGGGTTCCTGGTATGGTTCCACAGCTTAACAGGAACAGGAGAGAGGAAGTGATCAGACTGATCTTAATGGTTTGGGGTTGTTCTGGAGAATTCCAGGTGAAAGAAATCCTGAGCCAACATGGCTCCCATTCCATACTTCAACACTACGCAATTCCACCTGGACTGCGGTTCATTGGAACCGACTTCACCATACAACAAGACGATGTGCAGAAGCGTATGTCCGAGCTCTGTAAGCGTTACTTAGAGAGCAAAGAGTGAGATGGAGTGATATCTAACTAATAACACAGGGTTTTACAAGAAGCACAGCAAAGTATTTGAATGTTCGGAGAAACGAGTTGTTCGAAATGCCTTATAGTTAATGGTATCGCTGTGGTGTAAAAGGAATCAGTGCTGTTATTGAAAAAGGAATTGACTAGGAAGGTCACATCATCACGTGATCATTGATGATTTCCAAATACTTTTTTACTTGAATATATCTTTATTTTATTTAGTGCTCTGTGGGAAAATAAATGTTATGTACAAGCTTTTAATTGAAGCAAGTACTTTACTGAATTGATCACAATTTCAGTAGAACTGATGCGGTAATAGAGATCGTGTATTTTCCACGGAAATTGTGAACAGGTCAAGTCTCAGATGTTATTTCTTGGCATCACAAAGCGAACTCGCGCGTATTCGGTTTCATACAGGAGTCTCCGGTTTAAACGGAAAAAGAAATGTCTCACCGACTCAGAGACAACAAGAAGAGAACGGCATTTTAATGAAATCACACTTCGAAAAAGAAACTTTAAAGCGTCAGGATGGAATGAAACGCAACCTTCACCCTGCGACCAGCTACAGGAAACAGAGAGCACGCGCAGATTCAGGCTTTTACGGATAATAAAAGTGTTGACAGCAATTACAGATGCGGCCTTGATCGGGGTATGTTGATCTTTTTGGGTGCAGGTGAAACTTTGCGATGCGTGGGCTACCCTCAAGGACGTGCCGATATTCTTAATCAACAATCAAACAGATTCCCAGCATGCCGTGTAGCCTGTCTTTATGAGAACGACAAACCAAAACAACTTTTTTTTTTTTGTGTGACGAACAAATGACAAAAATGCAGGACTTGTTCTTTAAAACATATATCATCTCTACATTATCAACTTCCGTCACTTCAGAAAAACTAGTATTACACTTCAAGCTGAACCATTTCTAAGGTTATGGGTTTGCTCGTTATTTTCAGTGATCAATAATTGAAATAATGATCAGTTATTGTGATGTTCATTAGAAATATTTAAGGTTGATAGAGCAATTAAGTGTCCTAGAATTTGAATCTGAAGCTGATGTTGCCCTCTGCTATAAAGCGGCTTTAACCAACATTCAAAAAAATTTCAGAAAACATTCAAAATGTGATGTAAATTAAATAAACAGCTCATTAAATTTCAGTTGCAAAATTAAACATATGTACAATTAGCCCATTCTATTCACCAAACCTCTCCCTACTGCAACCTAAAACCCATTAACTCCAACACCGTTGTTTTTAAATAAGTTTTTCATTTGACTTACCAAAAATACGGCAGAAAATAGAGGTCCAAATTTTAAATATTAACACTGAATAGATCGACACGGAGAAACGTAACCCCCGTGTGGGAACTCCCTGAAAAACCCGAGCAGGAGTAACCTCAACATGCCTCTACAGGGACTTCAAAATACCTGATATCACACAGAGATCAATCCCAGAGTGTTTCCGGCAGAGGGTGAGATACACACACACACACACACACACACACACACACATGTTGAACATAGCCTCCATTGGACACTTGTGTTTTGAAGTGTCGCAGGTCGATAGGTGAGTATCAGGTCGGTGCTTGGCCCCCAGCCCAACCTACATTACTAAAAAGAAGGGCCTGCTTTTGAATAATAAATGCTGCAGATCTGCATTATTTATTGGGCCGGTGCCTGCGTAATGCCAGACGCTTGCATTCTATCTGAAACTTCACATCGTTGCAATTAACCAGTGTTTTGGTAATGTGTCTTTCAGTAGTGTTATTCTCACAGGAGATTTAAAGCTTCACCGGAAATAAAAGGGCGCCAGGTAGTGAAAAATATCGACACATGAAGCAATTCTGCGCAAAGCAGCGAAGCGTGAGCGATGACGATTACGACTATAAATCCACCACCATGTGGTCACCCTCGGGTACATATGGAGCTCCGCCTGGTCTGGGTTGCCCTTCGCTGTGGCATATTATTGCTCCCGAGCAGACGGATCTCTGGAAGGTCTTACGTGGTGGACAGATAATGATGGGTGTGCAAGGAATTAAAGCGTTCTCTTACAGACAAAGTGAAAAGAGCTTTTGTAATCCTCTTCCTGTCACCTCGGCAACTTCACAACGTCTAATCTTAACCCTGGCTAATCCAGCAATATTTGCGAACTCATGGCCGGCAAGCCACCAGCTTTGGGCCTTCATGCACCAGACACCATGCAACTAGCTCTTATGAAAGGGACTCCATTTCTAAGCTACGCAAGCATTTACTTAAAAATAAATAAACAAATAAAATAAAATATATGTCATGCGTAGGCGTGTAACTGAACACGTATTCGTACCGATTTTCAGTACAGGGTTTTCAGTTTGGTGCATGTGTTCCTAAAGCAAAATCTTTTTACTGGAGAAACAGAGATAAAATTAGAGTTTGTATTAATTAAGGAATGTATTAAGTTGCAGACTGCAAGTTTAGTCGCCACCTCACACTTTAGGTGCTTTTTCTTTTTTTTTTATTAGTATTAAACTTGAAAACATACACAGAAATGACAGGCGTATAAAAAAGGAACTAGAGTTAGCGCAGTGTCACTGTGGCCACTGAGTCCGTACCAGAAATCAGATTTGTTTTTTCGCATGCATTAAAATGCTACAGAATCTATAGCGCTAGCGTTAGCCGCTAACCAGAAAGTGTCCAGCTGAGGGTGAGACAAACACACACACACACACACACACACACACACACACACACGTCCAGCTTCAAGAATTTCTCTTAAAAGGAGAACAATTCCCTATATTTGGGGAGTGAATGAATGAAGGATGGAAAAATGGAGACATTTGTTACAGTTAAGTAGATCATATCTTTAAGAAAATAAATATTAAATGTAAAACACACACACACACACACACACACACACACACACACCTGTATTATCAAAATGGGGTCAAATATTTGTAATGTAAAATATTTAATTACATTTTCCCGTTTATTACATTTTATTTCATCAATTTAATTCGTGCCAATTTAACAAATAACTCAATTTAATCAAAAGTCGATTTCTTTGATTTTTTCCATTTTCATAATTTAACCAAGCAGGCATTTTATTTAAAATAGTTTAAAAAAGTAAACGGTTTTGTAAAATGTAAAAATGTTATTAATAATCATCTTATTAATAAAAAACAGGCAGAAATGTTATGTTTTGCAGCCTAACGGCATTGAAATTAAACCGAACTGAGTCTTAAAAACCGAGCTACGAGCCGGAGGGTGAATTTTGTGAACCGTTACACCCCTGGTCATGCATCATCATCGCTGTTGTTTTTTTTTAAAGTGCATGCTGTGTGCAGGTCGGTGCTTTTTTAACGCTTGACTGCTTAGAAACTTGCTTTTCCATGCAAAGCAGATGCCTGAGAGGAGTCAAAGCAAACACACCGTGATGCACCTAAGACTCCAAGCAGCATGGAAAAGGAATGGAAAAGGAAAGGACTGGTGTCCGAGCAGCAACCAGCGTGAGGAAGAGACTCACGTTTCTCAAACCTGTCTGCCAGACGGGAGCGCATGTCGGAGCCCATGGCCTGGTCCTGCTGGCAGGAGGATTCCTGGCTAAGAGAAGTCAACGCTAACTGCTCTGGAAAGAGCGCGCGGGAGAGAACACACAAGACACAGCAAGTCAGTCAAGCCACAGGCAAGAGATGCTCGTCTCCTACTTTAATAAAAAAAACAAAAACAAAGAGCTTCACTTCACAGAGGAAATAGGAAGCAGTTTGGGATTTGGTCTCGGTGCATGCTTGAGGGTTTGGATGTGAGCTTCGAATTCAAAGAAGGGAGATAAATGTGAGGCAATTCAATGTTTGCTTGAGGAACCGCTCTGCTCCATCACTCCTGATCACCCAGCCTGATAAAACAGGAGAATGCACTAAACCCTGCACTGTAGCTTCTGGAAACGCAGTATGAAAAAAACATTGTTTGGGTTCTGAGATTTGTTTTGACTTTGGGCTCGTCTGTTTGATAAGACGTCTGGAACATCACTCTAAAGCCTTGCCTGCCTACTGCTGTGTGTTATTGCAGTGTGTTATTCCAGTGATAGGACTTTTGTATGTATTTATGCGGAGTATGAGTACATAAAAATGATTTCGAATGTAATATAAAAAGATTTACATTTGCTTTTATATTGTTTTACTGTGATTTGAAGCACACAGAGCGAATCCGTCGGAAGTTCTTTTGCGCCCTCTTGTGGACATGTCATGTAATCGCAGCACATCGTTGAAGTGGCAATATTATGACGCTAATAAAGGAAGCAAAAGGAATAAAAATGGTCCCTGTGTTTTTTTTTTTTTTTTTTTGCACATTGGAGCATTTTCATGTAGAAAAGCCTACAGGAACTGTATCACCTTTGCGTTACTTGAAGGGAACCCTAAAAGGCATTGTGTTTCCTCATATAAATGGACAATTTTGTCATGTTTTCTTGCATGTAGCAGCACCCTGGAGGTCATTTTCATCAAATTTTCTTTAATCAGTTACCATTGTTTACATATACATACCATACATACAATAACATACCGCCATATTCATATTTAAAGAGGAGTATGAGTTGCCTTTACAGCTATAGCAGGTGATTCACACCTTTTAAGTGCTGTCACTGGAGACTCCTTTCTGAATTATTTAATAAATCTCGAGGAAAACGTCACCGTGGCGTAACAAGTTCAAGTATCGTATTACAAATTATCGGATTTGTCGTATCACCACTAGAACAATGGCATTAAAATAAACCTCATTTTTTTCGGCTGCTCCCGCATTATTCTGTCCTCCACATCTTCTCATGTGATGTCTTCCCTCATCACATCTATAAACCTTCTCTTGTCTTCCTCTTTTTCTCCTTCCTGGTGGCTTCATCCTCAGCATTCTCCTACACCCCATGTCCCTCCTCTGCACATGTCCAAACCATCTCAATCTCACCTCCCTCACCTTGTCTCCAAAACGTCCTACATGTACTGTTCCTCTAATAAACTCATTTCTAAACCTGTCCATCGTCGTCACTCCCCATGGAAATCTCTACATCTTCAGCTCTGCTCCCTTCAGCTCCACCTCCTGTCTTTTACGCAATGCCACTGTCTCTAAACCATACAACATCTCAGGTCTCACCACAGTCCTATAAACTTTCCCTTTCACTCTCACAGATACTCTTCTCTCACAAATCACTCCTGCTATCACTCTTCTCCACCCACTCCACCCTGCCTGCACTCTTTTCTTCACTTCTCTAACACACTCTCCATTACTTTGCACTGTTGACCCCAGGCACCTGAACTCCTCCACCTTCTCCATCTCTTCTCCCTGCAACTGCACCCCTCCACTGCCCTCTCTCTCATTCACAGACATGTACTCTGTCTTACTCCTACTGACTTTTATTCCACTTCTCTCCAGCATGGCCCTCCATCTCTTCAGGCTCTTCTCAACCTGCTCCCTACTTTTACCACAAATCACAATATCATCCACAAACATTATAGTCCATGGAAACTCCTGTCTGAGCTCTTCCAGTTCATCACCACTGCAAACAGGAGAGGGCTCAGAGCCGATCCTTGATGCAGTCCCACCTCCACCTTCCTCTGCTCTTATACATCACCCTATGCTTCTCCTTCTTCTCAAAATAAGTATTTACCATTGCCATTTCCATCCTTTTAGCAAAATCTACCACCACCTTTCCTTCCACATTCCTCTCCTTAAGGTCATACCTACCCATCACCTCCTCATCACTCTGTTCCCTTCACCTACATGGGCAAGTCTGCCCCAATCACCAATCTTTCATTCATAGGTATCCCTACTACTTCTACTGTACTCTTCCTTCAGGATCACCCCTACAGAATTTCTCTCGATCCACACCAAGAAAGTTTAAACACCTCCAGTGTTCCTGGTCTTACTCCCTTTTCACTTGGTCTCCTGGACACACAACATATCTACCTTTCTCCTCTCCATCATATCAACTCTTTTCCTTTACCAGTCATAGTACCAACATTTAAAGTGCCCACTGAAATCTCCACTCTCCTACTCTTCTCTTTTCCTGTTGTCTCTGTAGACGTCTTCCTTCTCTTCTCCTCCTTTTGACCAGCAGTAGCCCAATTTCCACCGGTACCCTGTTGGCTAATGATACCTGTGGGGGTCGTTAGTAACCCGGGCCCCGACTGATCCGGTATGAAATTCTGGTTCGTGATCCGCATATTTGATTTGGACTATGTTTTACGCTGGATGTCCTTCATAACACAATGCTCCCCATTTATCCGGGCTTGAGACCGGCACTAAGAGTGCACTGGCTTGTCAGCATTAATTACTGGATTGGCATTAAAATAAAAATGGGATCTGCGGGTTCAGAAACTTCCTCATCACTTTCTGACTAATCAGAATTGAGGATTCAGAAACCCGCACTGGTGTGAAATGTTTTATGACACTGAATTGCGGTGATTTTTCCATCTCTGTGATTTTCAGTCAGGACAAAAGGAAAGACAGGAAGCCTGTCAGTCGTCCGTGTGGGGGCGTGGCACCTTGAGCCGATTAATTAAGAGATCTGCCTTCAGCACTTTAGGATAAAGCTAACAGAAATAAAGTGGTGCTTAAGGTGAACAGCTTAGGTCAGGACTTTTCGGGGTAAGTTGCTGCTGCTGCTGCTGCTTGGATGCACGATCGGGAGTGTAATTTGGCTGATTACTAAGAGAAAAAACTCAAAAATGTCCAGATTAAAGACACTGCACATTGGGAAAGTGGAGCAGGTTCAAGAGAATCCACCTTCGGTCCTGAGAAATTGAATCTTATAATGTGTCTAAACCTTTATACATTACTTCTGTCATTTATTCTATCTATCTATCTATCTATCTATCTATCTATCTATCTATCTATCTATCTATCTATCTATCTATCTATCCTTCTATCTTTTTTTCTTTCTTGTGTGTGTGTTGAGGGGAACTTTAAAGGTCATTAGGTTCTGATTGAGTGCGTGAGTGAGTAAACAAATGTTTGAATGAATGAATGAGTGAGTGGGTGAATGGGTAAATAAGTGAATGAGTGGGTGAGTAAGTGAGTTGGTGAATGAATGGGTGAATAAATGAGTGCATGAATGATTGAGTGAGTGAATGGATGAGTGGGTGAGTGAATAAGTGAGTGAATGGATGAGTGGGTAAATAAACGAGTGGGTGAGAGAATGTGTGAATGATTGAGTGAGTGAATGAATAAGTGGGTGAGTGAGTGAATGAGTGAATGAATGGGTGGGTGAGTGAATGAGTGAGTGAATGAATGCGTGGGTGAGTGAATAAGTGAGTGTATGAATGGGTGGGTGAGTGAATGAGTGAGTGTATGGATGAGTGGGTAAATAAACAAGTGGGTGAGAGAATGCGTGAATGATTGAGTGAGTGAATGAATAAGTGGGTGAGTTAATGAGTGAGTAAATGAATGAGTGGGTGAGTGAATGAGTGAGTGTATGAATGGGTGGGTGAGTAAATGAGTGAGTGTATGAATGGGTGCGTGAATGATTGAATAAGTGAATGAATGAATCGGTAAATAAACAAGTGGGTGAGTGAATGAGTGGGTAAATGAATAAATGACTGAGTGAATGAGTGGGTAAATAAACAAGTGGGTGAATGAATGTGAGTGAGTGAATGAATGAGTGAGTTAATGAGTGGGTAAATAAACAAGTGGGTAAATGAATGTGAGTGAGTGAATGAATGAGTGAGTGAATGAGTGGGTAAATAAACAAGTGGGTGAGTGAATGAGTGGGTAAATAAACAAGTGGGTAAATGAATGAGTGGGTGAATGAGCGGGTAAATAAACGAGTGGGTGAGTGAATGAGTAGGTTAATGAACGAGTGGGTGAATGAGTGAATGAATGAATGAGTAAATGAGTGGGTAAATAAACGAGTGGGTGAGTGAATGAGTGAATGATTGAGTAAATGAATGAATGGGTAAATAAACGAGTGTGTGGATGAATGAGTGAATAAATGAGTGAATGAATGAGTGAGTGAGGAACTGAACTATAAGGGCCACTGTTTTACATTTCAAATTGTAGTCTAAAAGCTAATGAAAGCCTCCTGACAGGAACCTCGTAAGGAAGGAAATTGATCTGAAAGGTACTGAAGCTGCAGTGAAAAGGTAAAGTCCAGTTTTCTCTTTCTTTTCTTCAGTGGTTAAAATGGTGCTGAAGTAACTCAGGAGTCACAGTTACATTCCCACACACTTACGTTGTTATAAATAACTGAAGGAAGAGGAGCTGCGGGTTCAGTGCGCAAGGACGAGAGGAATGAGGGACATCACCGGGGTCACCTGCGTGTTTACGGTGCACTAACCGGTGAGCACGGTTTCCGATGCGGATGAAAAGGCCGTGTGTTAGTCGTGCTCGGTGCTCGGTGCCAGGCCCCGGGGGCGCATCCGTCTTACGCGCCCGCCTCCATTTTTATACGCCGATGCGTTGCGCAAATTCACAGCCGACAATTGGGACATTCCTCATCACCCAAATCAAAATGATAAAAAAAACAACAACAACAAAAAAAACCCCGCTATAAATGTATTCCGATCGGGTACGCAGTGATCGCAGTCCAGACGCCGCGCTTACCTCCCTCGCTGTGGATCTTCTTCGATCGCCGGTTAAAGTACATCGTGTGGCTGTGCGGGTCGCGCGTCCGAGCAAGCCGAGGGCCCCGGGAGCATATCCGTGGATCTGAAGCCCAGCTCAGGGGGCGAGCGGACTGCTCACGGGGCCGCGCTCTCCGATGGATGGAGCATCGTCACCAGCGTTAGGTCATCTACGGCTTGGCGGCGCGCTTTACAACGGGAGCGCGCATTCACCCTTCCTCTCCTTACTCACACGGTGCCGAGTCTTTAAGCGCGCCCCCGCGTCGTCTCTTTAGCTCCGCCCCCCGCGTGATGCACTGTAACCGCATCCTCTTTTATTTAATTTTTTATTAAAGCTCATTGCATTAGAAATAAAATTGCATTAGGAAAAAAAATGAACAGCTTATATACGAGATCTTAAAACTTTTACAGCCCTAAAGCTATTTACCTTAAATCCTGATTAATAATAATAAAAAATTATTAGGAAATAAATAAATGGATCCATACCCTGAAACGTGGATATACACATTACATATTTTCCTTAATAATTATTTTCTATTTTTTTTCTGTTTATTTTATTTATTTAGTGAATCCTTTTAAGAATTTCCACTACACAAATTTTACAAACCACATGTTAGAAAGTCTTCTATAAATTAGAATTATATACTTGCAGTAATTTAGTTAAATATTTTTTTTTTAAGTGTTGTAGGATTGTATTTATTTATTGGCACCAGTAAAGCAAATAAATCAAATATCCATTTCTGAACCTTCTACCACCAGAAACAGCCTTTAGCTTTTTTTTTTAATTTAGAATAGTTTTAAGTAAATGAGAATAAGTTGAAGGTAAATAAGATTAGATCTTTGCAGCTCTTGTGCATATCCCAGGTTTAATAGGTGGAGTTTTTAATACTCAGTGACTGAACCCACATGCACAAACCTCTACCTCAAATCTGTCATGACATCAATTTTAAGAACATAGACTTTGCAAAGCTAAAATACTTCGGTAGAAACAGGGACTATACTGAGCGATGAGGGTGTGTACGAGTGTTGGGGACGTGTCTAGGAAATTATTGACAAGAAGCCAATTCTAATACACAGTCTGGACCTGGAGGGCAATTTTCCAAATGGTCTTATTCCACTTTTTCTGAGACGATAGTTATCATTTCATCATCATTTTTTACATTATCGGTCCTGGTATGAAACAAAAATGTACTATTACGACTTATATATGAATAATGAAATGGTAGGTATTAGAGCTGGAGGTGATGTGAGACGTGCGAGGCTATGCATTCACACAGCCTGTTTAGAGAAGAATGGTGCACGAGTAGCTGAACGTTTATTCCTTAAATATATCAAAAAAGAAATAGTGACATTTGCTCACTGGTCGATAAAACGGATTGGACGTATTGTAAAGCGCGACTGAGCTCCGATCTCGTCTGTGGAACAATAACACAAGCAAAGAAAAAATTGATCAAACCTTGGTTTCATCTGAAGGAGCAGAAAACTCATTTGCTCGCTTTATTACATAGTAACAGAATACATATCCATAACTGTTTCTTTTAGCATCACATTAGAACATAATACATATTCATATCTCAAGGTCGTTTCTTACCTCATTAAATAAGAACTAAATAAATCATTCTGGATTTTTTTTTTTTCTTTCATGGCCAAAGACCCCGTCGCGTTCTTGGATGCATGACCACTAGCATACTCACTGTTTCATAGGTATCCACACACCCACGCACACACTCTCTCTCACACACACACTCACACGAGTTCCTTCGCAACATACACACGAAATGCAAGTATAATCCACAACACCTGGAAAGAAAAGGTCGAGGAAACCACTTATTTTTTCCTACTGTTTCCTTTAAACGAGACATTGAGGCGTAATGAAGGCGTACCGATTCGTCTGCTCGGAAGGAAGAAGGGAAACGCGGCTGCAGCGTGTGTGTGTGTGTGTGTGTGTGTGTAAAACCCTGTTCATGCACAAAGGATAAAAACACAGAAGCTGAATGATGCTGCTCCTCCTCCTCATCATCATCATCAGAAGCCCTTTAAGCGGAGAAAAGTCAGTTTGTCACCTTCCTGAAGAATTATAGTTCAGAGAGAATTCTAAGCTGCGTTTATGTAATAATAATAATAATAATAATAAAAATGCTATCTGCCTCTGTGTTCTGATGATATTGAGTACTGTTGGGTTTGTTCAGTGTAATTTACTAAATAGGAAGGAAGTGAAAAAGGGGGGAAAAAAAGCCATTAGAACAGGAAGCATAGGGGAATCGGATTGAGGGACAAAACCTGGAAGACAACAGCATGTAATAGGGGGGAAAAAACGAAAACATAAAAACACACACACACACACACACACACACACACACACTCAAACAACTCAAATGTCAGTAACAAGCCGAGCTGAACGAGAAATATTAGCATTTGTGTACTTCAAAATAGCAATAAACACATTTAAAATCATCCACTCTTTTTGTTCTATCATTGCACCTATTGTAAAAGTTAAAGGCAAAACACTTTATTTTTTTTAAATCCTAAATCTCTTCCTGCAAGTGCTTTAAGAAGAATATCGAACTGATTATCCATCACTCAGTGAAGAATGACCTGTTTTGCTGTCATTGTATTCACACACTGATTAAAAAAAAAAAAAAAGAACCGATAATGACGCATGCACGCAACGGGGCCGATGAAAGACCATTAAATAATCCACATGGTGAAGCATCAGAGCTGTGAAGTGGGGAGAAAAGAAAAGCAGTCTATATTGTTCTAGCGTGTAGTGTTGAGTTGCCGTTTCGACGACTATAATCTTAAAACTGCGAGTCAGAGTCAGGCGTCCCGTCCGTCGCCGCACGCCGATGCGCTAAAAGTCGTTAAGAGCGTTAAAAGTGGACCATCCTGCTAAGAGCAAGAAGTAAAAACTAAACTCGCACCATTCCGAAAGGAGCTTATCTTACGCGTGTTTCTATGGCGCCTTGTGGAACGCTCGCGGAAAAACAAAAACGAATAAAAAGCAGAGGCGTTCATGTATTTACACGGATCTCCTCGGAGTCTGGCGTGTACAGCTTGAGCTATAAAATCCATGTTGTGAAATGCTGAAGATTAGATTTAACACTGATTCTTCACAGTTAATATCTGTCGTGTTTCGTTAACGGAAACCCTGAAGCAGGATGGGAGGGGGTCGACGCGGACGGGAGGAGGAGGAGGGTGGGGGGGAAACAAACAAAAAAAGGAAAACAGGTCTAAAAAAATAAAGCTTTGTTAATTCTCTGTGTCGTTTCTTCTTTTGGTTCTACCTACAGCCGAAAGACGGTGGGTTTCGATGGAGGAACAGGTGGAACAGCCGAAGCGCTATGTACAGGAGCGATTAAGGAACGGAGTCAGTCCTGGTGGCTGGACAGAATGGGCTGCCTGCAGATGGGGCACGTGTTGTTCTCCGAGAGCCAGCGGTCGATGCAGTGGATGTGGAACTCGTGTGCGCAGGGAAGGCTGCGCAGCTTGTTGCCCTGCGCGTACTCGTTAATGCAGACGCTGCAGGCGCGCCCCTGTTCACCCTCCAGGCTCGCCTGGCCGTAGGTGCGCGTAGCCAGATTGTCAATCTGCTCTTTGGTGAGGCCGCGCGGGTGCTCGTCGTCCTCCTCGTCGTTCAGAAGGAAGAAGTGCGCCAGGCGCAGGATGGGCAAGGTGCCGTTTTCCACCAGGTTATTTGTGTCCCGTCCGTTGGCGCCCAGCCTGGCCTGGCCTGCGTCGCCTACTGCTCCACCCTCTCGTCCCAAATCGGTTACAGAACTCCCCGTTGTGGCTTCGCCACCCTGCGTGCGCTGCGCCTGAGCCACACTGGTGACGCCTACGTTCTGTCCAGGGGCGGAGCCATCTGGGTCTGCCTCCGTCTCCATCAAGGAACTGAGTTCCCCGAAGCCCGTCATGATCTGCCGCAGGATGGAACGCAATGCCGTTGAGCTCGGCTCGCCCAGACCTGTCTCCGAGATGCGTCGCAGGGGAATTCGGATAGTGCTGACGTAGGTGCGGATGCCGGCACGTTCTGAGCGCGAGATGGTCCGCCGAAAGCCTCCACTGTCGCTCTCGAAGGTGACTGTATTTTCCGCTGCACGGGCACGAGAACGCGTGCGGCTAGCAATGCTATCACGGTCCCGGTTCTCTCCCGGCCGAATTCGCCGCACCTGCAAATCCAACATGATAGTTGGGTGCCGGCGGACGCCTCCTGACGCACCAGACGCAGGTGTATCGCCCTCCTCGGTGCCCACTTCGGTGGCAGATTCTGCTGCTGCTGTTGGCTCCGAAGGGATTTCCACCATCTCCACAGAGGCAGCAGCCACGTTTCCAGGGGACTCTAGCGCAGGCGCACTGTTGCTGGGGGTCGGGCTTGAGCTTCGAGCGGCGTTTCGATCCAGAGGAGAGCGGCTACGACGCGAGGACCGAGACAGAGCTATCCGGCGGACCCGGCCACGTGAACGAGTTCTGCGTGCCTCGCGGCTTTGTGCCACTGCCTGGGCACTGGCCTGAGACGCACTTTCCGGACAGTCCGGAGTGTCGTTAGCTTCCTGCTCCTCCTCGTTACCAAGCGAAGAAAACTGCGGCTGTACTTGACCCTGCATACTGTTAGTACTATCCTGTTGTTGAGGCGGGGATATGGGTGTGGCCTGTGAAAGAGCGGAAGGAGGAGGAGGTGCAGGAGGAGGAAGCTGCACTGGCTGAGGCAAAGCAAGGTTCCTCCTCAAACTTGTATACGGAGCATGGGAGATCAGAGGCGGGGTTATGGGCGGAGTCGTGCTACTGCGAGTGCGCCGTGCCTGAGCTCGCCTCCCCAGGGTGGGCCTGGTGGTAGAATAAGGGGCGGGGTGCTGAGTGGAATAGGGAGAGGGCCTCGGGGGAGTGCGTAGAGAAGCAGAGGCCCTCTGCGGCACGGGGACTTCGACCGGTTCAGAGGTGTCGCTGTGTTCCCCCGGCTCGGGCTGTTCGTGATTGATGTTGATTTCCAGGCTGAAGCGAAACTCGCCACTGTTCGGATTTGTTCGGCTCACGGCGCGCCACGTCTGGTTCCCGCTCTGGCCACTGCGGGTCGCGTTGCCTGTGCGCCGGAACGTGTTCAACCATTCCAGCAGAGAGTCTCCATTTGTGCTCTCAGCCCCCGACTCGGCAGCAGCTGAAACACAAGCACACAGGAAGCGAATCCGATCAGGCACTTTTTCATTCTTATTTTGCCACAATTTGCCTGTTTAGTGTCTCCCTTACTGCTGCCATGCAACACACACTCTGCAACACACACTCTGCAACACACACTCTGCAACACACACTCTGCAACACACACTCTGCAACAATTAAGCAAAGGGGTGGCAAATTTCCAGGAAACTTTCTTTAGGAAATTCATTTGGGGAATTTTGGAAATATTTGAGAAAACGTAAATAAACTGTATCATATACAAACATAAACAAACAGAGAGAGAGAGAATTTTAAAAAATATAATTTTTGACTAATTTAATCGTTAGTATTATTTTGTTGCACAATAGCTTACACAAGGAAGTTTAAAAAGGATTTATGTAATATTTATGTCATTTATGTGAATACCTCAACAAGAAATGCACAGTGCATGTAGGGGGCGTGGCCTCAGCACAGAGATCCTGCAGTAAATGTGCTGTGTGCATGTGATGATTGAGCAGAGAGAAATTCAACTGAAATTTAATTAAATCTGGTTGTTTTAAACTACATTTAATTTCTTTGTTATTGGCCAACCTGCAATTTTGGAAAAGCCCAGTTTATACCTTTTAAAATGTCATACTCTGGATGAATGTGTCTGTGGCAACTAAAAGTAGAATTTGAATTCCTGTTGATTCCCATATATTCCAGTCATCAATTCAGTTACTTCCAGTGGAAAGTTTCCAGTCTTGAAAATTCCTGGAATTTTGCAACCCTAGTAATAATACAATCCAAGTAAGGAACCGATTTTTCGTGCTAGCAGCACACGCAGCTACAAGCTAAATGCTAGCCAAAGACCTGCTGCTAACGCAGTAACTCACCACTGCTGCCCTCCTGTCCCGCCTCACTGTTCTGTGGACGTGATTCAGGGCGAGGCTGCGAGGACAAGCGCTCCTTTGCTCCATCCAGACGCTGTCTCAGCTCCTCAGCCGTGACTTCACCTACACACACACACACAAAATAATCAAGACCTTAACAAACAGCAAATAGTGGTTAATAGATTAGTATCATGATGATGCTAAATAAGAACCCTGCAAATTGTGTGTACATGTAACATCTATCAGTTTGTGTGTGTGTGTGTGTGTGTGTGTGTGTGTAAAATCACCCGGTGTGCCGAGCAGGTTGCTGTCTCTCATGAGCCGATACTCCTCCTCACTCAGCTCGTTGATGAAGTGGTAGTACGCCTCCTCCCGCCGAAGACGCTCGGCCTGACGGCGACGCTCGTCTCGCCCGCCGGGAGGGTCCATCACCACCAAAACTACTGTCCACCGTTTGCCCACACAGAAAGGCGGAACATTTAGTGCTGCTGGACATGACTACACAGCCGAGCGCAAAAGTTTGTGCATCCTTTTACAAATGTCTTTTTTTTTTTTTACCTATTACAGTGATATTACACTGTGTAATAACTGTATTTTTCTTAATAAACAATCAGGGACTCGCATCGGCCCCATTAGCCAGTCACTGACCCGCTTTGTTATCAACAACCAGTGATTAGCTTTACTCCTAATTACCAGTCAGTGACCAGCTTCATTCCTAATAACCAATCAATGAACAGATTTGTTCTTAATACCAATCAGGGCCCAGTTTTGTCCTTAGTAGGCAGTAAGTGATGCACTTTGTTCCTAATAACTAATCAGTGACCCGCTTTCTTCCCCCTCAAAAAAAGAAAAACAGTTCAGTTATTTTTTATATTTTTATAACTGTTGTCTTTCTAGAAGACGTTATAATAAAACATTTCTATTTAACATTTAGAATTTAACATGTGATCCTATCATGTGACACACGTGGCTATGCAAATGACCATGACAATGCATTGAATATGCAAATTGCGTTCCCATGACGTCACCTGGCGATTTCTCGAAACCTTTGGAGCGTGCTAGCTACTTTCCCCTGAAGAGAGCTGAAGGAAGGCCAACATGCCGGTCATTCAGCTTTTACAGGACCAACAAGCACAAAGTGGAGGTGGGTGTAAGACGAATCTGCGGACCCAGGCGGAGGTCTGTGCAGGAGACATGTTTGGGGCCAGTGCTCGGTGCTAGAAGGTCTGGGTCTGGGCTTGGTGCTTCTCCATAAAAAACAGCGTTGTGCTGTCTTGAGCCATTAAATGCCATCAGTCAGAAGACGCTACACAAAATGGGGTAAAACACAGTGATCGGTAAAGCCTCGCTTTAAAACCGAGGTCTGAGTGGCTTGGCATGGAACAACGAAAAATAAATACATACAATTAAATTATAAATACAACCATAAAGAAACACACATCTGCCCTCCTTTGATCATCTCCATTAATAATAATAATAACCCAGTGTTCCTGCAGGCCAGGGGGAAGAATGCAAAGCTAGCGGAGCACCACTCTGACGGTGTCAACCGCCTCGACCAATCACAGCGCAAGCAGCGATGACTGGCACAAAGACGCACCAATCAGCGCCAGCCAGGGGCGGGCAATGACAAAGAAAACGACGGGCACCGTGTAAGCTAGCAGTCCAAAGCGAGACACAATGAAGAAGCGCCGCTCTGAATGTAAAACGGCCCCAAACCCACATCACACAATCAGCGACAAAACGTCGCCACCTAAACCCTCACAAATAAATAATACCAAAGAAAAACGAGCTGTCACTTGCCATGAGAGTTCCCTGGCTGTCGGGAAGACGTTTCCCCCCGAGCTAAGCGCTAGCTCCTGAGAACTAGCCGATTGACAATTGTTCAGCCGAAAAACCACCGTTAGCGGATAATCCCCGACAAAAGGCATATTGATACCCCACCGCGGCGATGTGCGCTCAGTGCAAGCGGCGATGACACGGCCGGAAAACGCATACTTCCATTACCTGAAACAGCAGCTCGAACACGGACAAGTCCTCTTTCCTCTTCGCTCTGATTCCAAATGTAGCCGAGGTGCGTTATCTTTTTCTCCCACCCGCATTACGACAAGCCCTGCCCTCTCCATTTTAATTGGATAGATGCCATAATACACCACCCGGTTTTTCTAGAATTGGTTAACGGTCCCAGTAAGCCGTCCAATCGGTGTCCAGTCTGAGCGCACCCGGAAAACCTGCTAACCAATCATACGCAGGGGGCGTTATTTTGTTGGAAGACGGGTGGGAGAATAACTCTACTAAGATTGGACCGACGGTGTTACACAGATATATGACCGGCCGGGAACTTGTTTACGGGAAACACGTTCCTGTTTGTAAATTAACCCAGGTTACATCATTTTTTAATTTAGACGCAGCGTGTTGTTGCTTGATAGATTCGATTATAAGTCAGAAAAGGGCTTGAATGTGTTTAGAAATCGAATAAAAATATGTAGATTTGTCAAGTAATAAAAAAACTCCACTTATCCAAATATGATTAGTCTTTAAAACCCATATCCTGTCATTTTTCGACGTTGATCTGACATGTATGTGTATCTATAATGGGATCAAATCCAAAATCCTAGCCTAATCGGAGCACAATTGGGATTTTTTGAGCGAAGTCAAAGATAAATTTAGCAGAATGTGCACAGGACAATATATACAGAATCCGAGATACAAACAAAAAACAATGATAAAAAGTTTTATAGAAATGTTAACATTCAATTGAATTCGTATGTAAAAAGAAAGAAAGAAAAAGATCGAGTCGCAAAGAACATCCACGTGGTGCACCATAAAGCCGCGTCCTCTCAATTAGAGGGTTTTACGACTCTTTGCGACAGTGCTGTAAACCAGCGCGTGGCTCTCCCCAGTGAGATACCGGCTGGGAAGCTTAGTAGCGGTGTGAAGGGGAAGGAAAAAACAACAACAAACAAATCGGCCTGCTTGAGAACCGGGGGATCAGTGCGGAGAGACAACACACACACACGCGTCGATTTCGAAATTGCAAAAATTATATTAAAGGGGTGAATGTCGGATTAATTCAAAGCGAGATTTAAGAGCGAAGACGCGAGAAGGAAAGGCAACTCGGTGTTGTGTGTGTGTGTGTGTGTGTGTGTGTGTGTGTGTGTGTGTGTGTGTGTGTGTGTGTGTGTGTGTGTGTGAGAGAGAGAGAGAGAGAGAGAGAGAGAGAGAGAGACATATAGAGGGGGGCTCGGGGTGAAGTTGCCTCCCTGTTAGCGGCGCTTTAAACGGGGAAGAAAGGGCCACGAGAGCGGTCGCGGCCGAGCTGCGGGGAAAATGGACTATGATTTCAAAGTGAAACTGACCGGAGAGAGGGAACGAGTGGAGGACCTGTTCGAGTACGAGGGATGTAAAGTCGGCCGGGGGACCTACGGGCATGTGTACAAGGCGAAGAGAAAAGACGGGTAAGTGTGGCGGCGAGGCCTGCGTCTCCATCCGGCATCGAGCTGTCCTGCTTCGGCTTCTCTTCCTCGTCGATCACGTAGCTGTGATTTGGCACGTGCCATTGCCATGGAAATCTGTGTGTGTGTGTGTGTGTGTGTGTGTGTGTGTTTCTTTCTATTAAGACATCTTCCTGTCACTCATACAGGTGACATCACACCTTCATGTATCGCATACAGCCTCTCAAAAGCAAGAAACCCAACCATCACAATTCAGCAAGTCTTGTTTCACTGTAGCCACAGCTCCATACATCAATTTGAGCACGAGATTCGATATTAATCTCATAAAACGCGCTATCCTGAGAATCCGAAACGTTTTTTTGCGTGCAAAATCCACGCAAACGTGTCGATCGTCCGTGTAAAAGCTTCACATCTGTTTTTTTTCTCTCGGCTTTTCTTGGTCTCGTGAACGACTCGGTTTCTTCTCAGCGTCTTGTTCTCACCTGAGGAACCCGAGCACGAGGAAATGATTAGGCAAAATACCCTGCTTCTCAGACCGGGTATCTGAAAGGGTGCCAATATTTTAATGCAATATTTCAACACACGTTTTAATGTAGACAGTCAACTAATAAAAGGAAGAGCGATTCTGCTGAGTTTGAAGTAAACGTTCATGTCAGGATCCAGTCAAATCCAGACTCCATTTCCGTTTGAAGACCTGGAGAACCTTATGCATCCAGAGTGTGATACAATGTTGATGGACGTGAATCCGGATACAGCTTTACGCCAGAAGTGGACGTGTGGACCCAAACGTGTTTTATTTCTAAAATCGTACTGTGTGTGGTGGGTCACAACCATTCCTCTGCCTCAGCTACATCTCATCCACCACATGTAGAAAGTAGTTTAACGTATCTGTTGATCGAAGTCATACTGTACTACATCTCCGATCTTCTTCCACAAAGTTGTTACGGGAGCATTAACCTTTCTCTTCATTTGAACTCGAGACCACAAATTGTTCCAGCTCCATGATGATCTGCTTTCCATGAGATGGAGCAGAAGATTTCCTGCTCTTTTGGGATGAACGTTTCATGCCGACTGCACCCCAGGCCTCCTCACCTCACCTACAGCAGTACCACAGTGTGTCTCGATAAATCTCACACAGATCCCTAAAAAATACAGTGGAACATCTTCTCAGAAGAGTGGAGCTTGTTGTTAGAGCAAATACAGACTAATTGTGGAATAGGATGCGCAAACAGGAAG
>MU550680.1:449556-551431 GCA_024362625.1 Silurus asotus
CCATCGGTAAGGTGTGTGTGTGTGTGTGTGAGAAAAAGTTTCAGCTTGATTTTAAAATGTTTGTTGTGTGTATTTTATTTATCTTTATGTAAGTGATTGCAAAATCTTTCTAAATGTCTTGTCATTATAAATATTTTACAAATAGATTCATTAGTGTATTCATTAAATCCTAAGGATGAGAGCTTTTTAGTCGACTTTAGAGCTCTGTGTCCAGTTAAAATGGTGAAATGTGCTGTTTGTTATTTTCTTAGTGTTGTTTTCTCTTTTCTTTCCTCATTTTTACATGTTGTTAAACCCGTATTACATTTTGAATAAGCTAAGATTTTTAAATGTTTTTTTTATTCAGACAAAACTGCACATTTTGTTGCATGATTTGTGTCATAAATTAACTTCATAAAAAAGTTGTTTAAAATCTTCTAAGAATTGAATTGTGAAGCCAGTTTTATTTTACACTGTGTAGAAAATAACCAGCATCTTCATACATACAAATCATGTATTTATATTTGCCTTTTCAATTTCCTTCTTACCGTTTCTGTGTTCTGAAGATATCTGGGCGATCGGCTGCATCTTCGCCGAGCTCTTGACCTCGGAGCCGATATTCCACTGTAGGCAGGAGGACATTAAGACCAGTAACCCGTACCACCACGACCAGCTGGACCGCATCTTTAACGTCATGGGCTTCCCTGCAGGTAATCTGAAACGCAGCATTCGTATTGACACGCATCTCGTTCTCCATCACGTGTGTGTATATGTAAAAACTCAAAAACCTACTTTTCCTTCTCTCTCCAAAACTACTTCTCCTCTTTAACCAATGAAATATAGAAGTCTAGATCGTGAACGAATGATGAGAACTAAAAAGCACAAGACACATGGAAGGTCAAGTGGTTTTTGAGTTTTAATTGAGAAGAGATTTTCAGGGTTATGTTGTTTTCAGATAAAGACTGGGAGGACATTAAGAAGATGCCGGAACACTCCACACTTATGAAAGACTTCAGAAGGAACACGTGAGTCTGCAGCTCGTTCGCGTTGCGTTACGCTTTTTCAGCGAGTTTTTAATCTGAACTGACAAATCGTAGGTTAGCAACCGTAACTAGGCACAAGTACAAGCTTTATAGATTACAGTAAGCAGAGGCAACCTGTACAGTCCGCTTTACGCTGTGTGATTTTCGGACAGAAAGTACTTGCTTTTTTTGTGATTCTGTTGCAGACATTTAAGCCCGCATTTACTCACACAATCATTAAGCCAGTTGTCTGATAACTAGCATATATTATATTCATATCTCTGTCTGGACTGTACTGCCCGACTCTGCCTATTGAGTACCAATAATCTAATGGCAGTATTTCAAATTTTTTTTTCAATTTTAGGTCTTAAAAAGTCCTAAATTCCTAAAAAAGTTTTAAACAGGTCTTCATTTTTTAAGTATTTTTTAAAACTATGTAACGCTACCTCTAATGTTCCTTAAAATCCTGCAGCACTTTAGAATGTTTTTGTTGTTTCTGTGGTGTTGTAGTTCTTTCTTTCGCTACTCCAAATATAATTCGCTGTATTACGACGACAAACGAGACCAACATGCAACAGCCAATCAGCTTTGTTATTGCCGCAGATCTCTCTCGGATTGTACCACAGACGTAAAACGGGTGACATTTTTTCGCTAGTGATTTTCAGGCTCAGCTGCGGCCAGTTGCTAACATCGTATTTGTGTTTCCTTTTTTTAATGTTTTTGATCAGTCTTAAATTTTATTCTAAATGATTTTGGAAAAAGGTCTTAAAAGGTCTACATTTGACTCAGTAACACCTGCAGAAACCCTGAATAGAAAACCTTCCCAGAAGAGTGTAATGACATGTTCAAGAAGCATATATGAGTGGTTGGGGGAGGGTCCAAAACTTTTGACAATATTGTATATATGCAGTGGAAACTAACCCCCCAACCGTTTCTGTTCTTTCTGCAGATACACTAACTGCAGCCTTATAAAATACATGGAAAAGCATAAAGTCAAACCCGACAGTAAAGCATTCCACTTGGTGAGTTTTAAAATGTCCCGCAAAATCTGGACCAAAACAAAAAAATCGAGAAATTACTCAAACCCTTGTGTTCGCATCATCACTGATACGTGCGTCGTCTCTGTTTCAGCTCCAAAAGCTGCTCACTATGGACCCGATCCGCAGGATCACATCTGAACAGGCCATGCAGGACCCGTACTTCCTGGAGGAGCCTCTTCCCACTTCTGAGTGAGTGCTGCAGCTCTGTTCCTGCTCAAGCCAAAAGCACAAACACCATTTCTGCACTTCTTTTGAACCTTTCGTGTGCGAAATTTTAGGTGTTTTTATTCTTTTTTTTTTCTTTCCCCTAGTGTATTCGCAGGTTGCCAGATCCCATACCCCAAGCGAGAGTTCTTGACAGAGGAGGAACCTGAGGACAAGGCGGATAAAGTAAGGAAGTTCTGCCATTTTAAGGCTGATGCCTTTAAGTGTGTTTTTTTTGTTTTCATGAATAAATTATGTTAAGAATGTAGGCTACATAACATGTACGTTCGACTTCTTTGGAAAGATGAATATTGCTTACTGCCCTGAGTGCTCAGTGCTCACAGAAGTAAATCTTCTGTGATGTTTGTGGTCTTTTATTTGCTGTTTTAAGTGTTTACATTTTTTTGTATAATCTGCAGAAGAACCAGCAGCAACAGGGGAACAACCACACCAATGGGGCGGGGCACACTGGTAACCCTGACAACAGCCACGCACAAGGCCCGCCTCTCAAAAAAGTGAGAGTGGTTCCGCCTACCACTACCTCAAGCGGCCTGATCATGGCCTCAGACTACCAGGTACCTCACAAACACACACACACACACACACACACACAAAACACTGTACCTAATTAGTCACAGATTTTAATGATACCGATAGCTTGGTTGAATTCGCACTTGCCGATAACACATTAATCACCTCCACCTCGCCATGTAAAATAGTACATAACGTTGTAATAAATACAAATGACATTTTTTTAAATGCAATTTAATGATTTAATGAAGCGCGTGGTCTCAAGTGTCAAAACAAACAGCATGTGGTGTCAGACATTTACCTCTAGAGGCCGCTCTCATGCTGTATAATGACCTTCTCAGCCGCTCCCACGCAGACGCAACCTGGAAAAACTATCAGTATAAATGTTTGCCAATCTACCAATCAGCTATTAATGCCGAATAATAATTAATGTCGACCTCTACTGCACAGTTTTTACACACTTTTGGCATCCATCAGAAAATCTGTCACAGATCGGTCCACACTGATGAATGTGTCTCTTTATCTTCAATGATGAAGAGTTCAATACTCTTTATTTATATATTCAATATCATTATTTTATAAAAAAAAAAAAAAGAAAACTTGTGTATGGTCAAAAAATATTGTGTAATGACACAGGTTTCCATTTCAGCGTTCAAATCCACATGCTGCCTACCAGAACCCAGGACCAAGCACATCACTGCCCCAGAGCAGCATGGGATACTCCTCTACCTCCCAGCAGCCTCCGCAGTACTCGCACCAGACACACCGCTACTGAGCCCACGCCCACCCGGCGCCCCAAAGAAAGAACGTACTGTGCGGGGAGGTGGGTGTGACCACGGGCATGACCTTTAAGCCCCGCCACTCCTCCTCCCTCCGGGCGCTCGTCCTGTAACGTTACCATAAAGACACCGCCGAGACTCGAACTAACATAATGATGCATCCCATCGCCACGACAACAGAGAACATGCGTGTGGAAAAAGCACGGTGATGAAAGGCAGAGAATGAACGTGTCTGTACGTGTCTGTGCCATGGGTCATCTGTCTGATTCTTTGCTCAGATATTTCACAAATTCATAAATAATCATTCAAAATAAACCTAAAGAGCAAAAAAATTTAAGAAAAGAAAAACCATGTGGTACTAAAAGCTGTGCTTAATTGAAGGGGGTTCTCCAATCAGCAAAACTCCCAGCATCTCCAGAACTAAAGCTGCTAATGAATTAATGACTGCCAGCATTGACAAAATATAACACACACTTTCACAATAAGACACACACACACTTAGACACACTTACACACAGGTCATTGCTGGTTGTGTATTCTAAGTGCTGGAGCTGCTGTGTGGAGTCTGACAAGTGCATCTTGTGCCCCCTGCTGGACAATAGCGTTAATGGCCACTGGGAAGGGAGGAGTGATGGAGAATAAAAAACAGAAAACTTGACTTTAGTAGTTCTAATTTAATGTTTCTTGCTTTGTTTTCACGTTAGGAGAGGCAAGAGGCTTTTGTCTTTTTTTTTGTTTGTTTGTTTTTTCTTTGCTGTGACAGACGCAGGTCTGTGCCATGACTCGGTCTGATTCGGCTGCCCCATGGACCAGACCTGTGTAGTGAGCAGATCGCTGATACGTTGTACTGTATTGTAATGAAATATTTTACATGAAGCAAGTATCCTGATAATAAAGAGGGAAACGTTTAAAATGGGATGTCACCCTGTTTTTTTGTCAGTGTGTGTGTGTCTTTATATCAGATATGCTCACAAAATAGGAATTTCTGACACCTGACTGTTTGGATGATGAAACGAGGAATCTGTGGGTGGAAGGTCACCACAATGCTTGTGTGTACATCTAGGAATGCACGAGATTCTCAGTTAAATGAAGCAACCCTAGTCTGTTACTAATGCACCACAACAACCCATAACAATGTCATCATCCGTATTGTCATTATTATAATACATTAGGTGTGTAACGGTACACGTCCAGAACCGTTTCAGCAGAGGGTTTTTTAGTTCAGTGCATCCGTGTACCGAATGCGATCCCTTTTACGTGCGGAACCCAGTTAAAAATTTGAGTTTCCTCACGAATGTATTAAATGACGGACCGCAAGTCTCTGCCTCACACTCTGAGCATGGTCACTTTCTCGTTAGCGCAGTGTCACCGTGGCTGCTCACTCCATACCAGAAATACAATTTACAGTGTTGTAAATCTTTTTCTGTGTTTTTACGACACTAGCGATATGGATTCTTTCACGTTTTATGTCCAACTTTAAGAATTTCTCCTCTAAGGAGAAAACCCTGCCAATTCTGCATATTGAGGGAGTGAATGAATGAAAGGAATGAAGATATTTAAGTTGTTTTGAAATAAGTAGAACAGTTAATCAGATCATATCTTTAGAAAATGTTATATTAAATGTAAAACACGCACACAAACACACACATGCATCATTTTTGATAGTGAATGACTGTCTAATTTTTCTCTAGTCCTCCAAACATTAAGGCTCTGGGCTCCTGATTGGTAGATCAGTGGTTCAGGTTCAAAACTTCTAAGTTGCCCTTGTTGGGCCCCTGAGCATGGCCCTTGACCCTTTTGACTCCATGGGTGCTGTATAACGGTTTATCCCAGCTTCTTTTTAACATTTTATTTTGCAATTTCGTAAACAAATTGATCGTTGCTTGTTGCACATAAATTCAAACACACATATGCATTGATAATAATAATATGCTTGTAAGCATCAGTCTGTAAATATGAACACATACAGAAATGTAAAAGCTTTAGGTTTAAGATAAGATTAGATAAGATATGCCTTTATCCGCCATAGTGGGGACATTTCACTATTACAGCAGCAAAGAAAAAGAAATGCAAATATATAAAAAAATAGAGACACAATCTGCTCGCCTGTTATATATTTCATATACCCCTGATCTTTCTGTAATTAAATATTCATAACATTCCCCTAAAAATCCATTAAGATCCATTAAACTCCATTAAACTCCACCCGCCCCGTGAAGCCCCGCCTTTATCCACCCTTTTTTAAGCACCGGTCAGCTATTTTTTTTTTTCCTCGACCTCTGATTGGTGCGGCAGAACAAACGTTGTCCGCACTCGCCTCGTGATTGGCTGAGCTCGACGCGAAGTCCCGCCCCGGAGCGGATTGTTTGGAGCGGTCACTCCCGGGGGGCTGATGGAGGACAGAGCAGGATGGCAGCCGGACTCAGGGCCATGTGTAGGAGCTGAAGTGGTTGGAGAAATCCAGTGTAGGTGAGCGACACGGTGTATTTCATCCTCTTTAAACACATTTACTGCGTGGGAACCGCGTTTCAGTCGTTTATCTGCGGGAAATTGCTCACTTTTAATACTGTTTACATTGAATGAACTGCACTCTGGTGTCCCTAAAGCCGAATCCTGTATATTTATAATTACATTTCATTATCTATGTAGATATTTTTTCCCTCTCGTGTTTTTATATGATCATTTAAGATATAAAAAGTTTATTTTTCACTCCAATTAAATGCTGTTCATTCAAGGACTAAATGGTCCTGGAGCTCAGAAAGAGTAAAAGGGGGCAATTAATTATAGTCAGACACAGTAAACTGATTATCCTGAATCCATTCAACACTTATTTGATTTTAGTTTTTTTTAGGAAATAGTGTTTATTCATTTAGTGAAAAAAAAGAAGAATTCTCACCCAAATTTTCATACAAACTTATAAATAGTTGTGTAGTAGTGTGTCAGTCACACACACACACACACACACACACACACACACACACACACACACACACACACACACACACACACACATCAATCTAATATTTTGTAGATGACTTATAAAAATTATTTGTATTTTACTTTACTTTTTTTCTTTTTTTTTACCAAAACTAATAAGGGGTGTAATGCATTTGGACAACGTGACTGTGTGTGTGCGTGTGTGTGTGTGTGTGTGTGTGTGTGTGTGTGTGTGTGTGTGTAAATGTAGCCTGTTTAAAAAAAAGTGTGATTAAAATCTTCTCTCCATCTTCATGATTGAAATCAGAATAAATGATATAAATATCATCACTATATAAAATATATATGGTGTAGTGCAGTACAGAGTGTAGCCTTCAGCAGGGAGCAGTTTGGGACGGGGCCATTTCAGGGGGGGTGGGTGGGGGCTGTTGTGTGTGGATGAGCCTCAGCTTGATGACGGACGATAATGTGTGTTCACTGTAACTGCATCGTTCATGACATGGAGCTCCGTGTCGTATGCGGCATTTTGGGCATGAGGATGTTTGGGGGCTGATTTGTAGAAGAGGAAGAGGTTCTCAGCAGGGGGACCCAGGGGTGTTTTGCTTTTATTTTGGAGGACAGAGGGGTGTGAAAGGAGGTTGGGGGAGGGAGGCGAGTTACATGCATGGGAGAGCCTGTGTGTTGCCGTGTGAACGGAGCGCTTATTGTCCCGGCAACCTTTCAGAGTGGCTTCCCTGAGGTCCTCACTTCTGCTCGAACCCCCCTCCCCCAGTCACTCTGTCTTTTACACACACACACACACACACGCACACACACTCAAACCCATCACAGGCCAACTCACCATCACTTTCTCACGACTGGCTCAAACAACACACACACACACACACACACACATTACAGGCCAACTCACCATCACTTTCTCATGACTGCCTCAAACAACACACACACACACACACACACACACACACATTACAGGCCAACTCACCATCACTTCTCAGACCTAGTTAAAGCAACACACACACACACACACACACACGTCTCTCCTGTATCTTCTGCTTCTCTTTCATTTTTTTACGACTAAAAAACGATTTGTTACACAGCAAAAGAACAAAAAATGAAGCATGTCAGGTACAAATTAAAATTAAAATTAGTTAACAATAATAATAATAATAGAATATTAATTAATGAAGCAAAACTGCAACAAAATTTGTTCAAATCTGAATATATGTCTGTTAATGTTACTTGAAATCACATTTAGAATTTCTTTTCAGAAGTTTTGAGAGATTGTTTATGTCTGAACCCTACGAGGTGTTAAATACGTAAAACATAAGTGGAGACACGGCTTTTGGTAATGGAAATAAATGAACTTTCTACTTTTATAATGTGTAGTATTTTAGTCATGACAGTTTTATAACCTCATGAAGAATCCAACCAAAGTTCAGACCACTGCTTTTACCACCTGGAGTTTCTGGAGGGAGTTTCCTGTTCGTGGTGGCCACGCCCCCTTATGTGATGTCATGAGTAACATGTTCGTACTTTGAAGATTTGCGCTTTTAGAAAACAGATATGGATACGTTAAAGTTCCCTCTTTCTCTCTTTTCCTCTCTCTCTCTCTCTCTCTCTCTCTCTCTCTCTCTTTTCTCTCTCTCTCTTTTTCCACATCTCCTCACCCATTCCCTTTTCTCCCAATCTCTCCCTATCTCTAACTTTCTTTGTCACTCCCCATTTCTTTCTCTATTTCTCTCCCGCTCTCTCTCCCACTCTCTCCTTCTCTCTCTCTCTTTACTCCCCCTCTCTCTATCTCTCCTTTTTCACTCACTCTTTCCCTCCTCTCTTTTCTTTCTCTCTTTCTCTCCCTTTTACTCTTTTTCTGTCTCTCTTTCCCCATCTCTTTCTCCCACTCCCTCCCTCTATTTATCAATCACTTTCTTTGTCCTTCTCTTTTTCCTCTCTCTCTCTCTCTCTCTCTCTCTCTCTCTCTCTCTCTCTCTCTCTCTCTCTCTCTTTTAGGATTCCAGATTCAGAGGTTGTTTTATTGCCATGAAAAATATGGACATTTGCATTGCCAAGGCAAAGAACATACAGACACAAAACAACAGAAATACAATAAACTATAATAATACTATACTATAATATAACTTTAATAATAATACAATAAAAACTACACAGGGTTTTCAAGTAAAAAAGAAATGTATACTCTCTCTCTCACACTCTCTCTCTTTCTCTATCATTCTCCCTCCCCCCCCTTTTCTTCACCAGACTTGTATTTTCACTGTATTGTATAATCAGCTCCAGCTGACTCCATGCCTCCCTGCACACCAGCGTTACAGCACCATGGAGAGAAGCCACACGCGAGGAACACTTTCCAAAACACACAGATACTTATCTCATCGCGATCTCATTTTTATCTCGTCCTTATCTTGTTGTTGTCTCCATAAACAGTGAAATCTTTGACATTTCCGTGAACAGAAACGAGGAGTTGTAAACGTCTGATGCTGATTTACAGCAGAGATTCTTGATTTGCCACTGAGTCTGAGAAAACTGTCAAATCATGTGTAGTGATCAGATCTGGTCAGTGAGGATTAAAACACTATGTTGTGAATACACGATTATTTTCCATCTTTTATTTTGCATCTCTTTTGTTTGTGGTGAAATATTTTTTAATTTAATAAAGAACACCACACATCAGCTTTTTTTTTTTTCCATTTATTGTTACTTCTGTTTTTGTGGAACATCCGCAAAAAAAAAACGTTCCAACGTTAAAACAGCTACAAACAGACACTCTGTGATAACATTATCCACACTATAGCAACACTTTCGAATAATTTGCTGCTATAAAACCACAGTGTATTACTGAAAGTCACCGGTCGGAGACGCTGGTTTGGAAAACACATTTGGACCAATCAGATTCGTGAATTTCGAAGCTCTGTGGTGTGAAGTCCTGCGGAGGGTTTTGGCCTCATGAGCAGATGCGAGGGGCGTGGCCTGAGCAGCTAGAAGCTCAGAGAAGCTTTAGTATTCAGCCTGGAATCATCTTCACACACACGCACACACACACACACACACACACACTCAGACACACAGTGAAGGTTAAGGTGAAGGTTTGTGTGTCAGCGTCTTTTATTTAAGCACAATAAAGCTTGGGGTCTCCCTCAAACTGAGGATAAGTGTGTGTGTGTGTGTGTGTGTGTGTGTGTGTGTGTGTGTGTGTGAGTTTCGTTAAAGATATAAGACAGGCATGATCTAAGAGCTTTTATAAGTGTGTTTGCTGTGTGACCTACACTGCATTGTTCTGGAGGACAGGAAGTCAGAGATGGGACATACAGAGGAACAGGAAGCGGCAGGCTGGGTGGGGAGGTGCAAAACAGGAAGCAGGAAGGTGAGCAGATAAGATGCCACCCCCCTCTGAGAAGCCTCCCCATCGTCTTTCTGGCCTCCTTATTTATCCTTTTGGCTTTTAACTCCCCCAGTCACCCCCACCCCCACTCTCTGTTCTGCCAGTCACGTGACAGATGGCCTCTCAGCTGGTCGGGTCTCTGCAGGGGTCACGCTTTCACAGTATTCAGCATTCCTTACCGTGTCCAGTAGCACTCGACACATCCGAGGGCAGCTGCAGGGCTTTACATTTATGGGATTTGGCAGATGCCCTTATCCAGAGCAACTTAAATTGATCTTATTCATACATCTGATCAGCTCTGGGGTTAAGGGCCTTGCTCAGGGGCCCAGAAGTGTCAGCTTGATGCATCTGTGATTTGAACTCACAACCTCCGGATCCGAAATTCAATGCCTTAACCACAACTGCTGCATACACAGTCCCCGAAAAAAACATCTGCTGAAAGGCCACCCGCAGATTTTGTTGCGTTTAACATATGAACGATGTTTACGAAGCTCCGTCCCAAGATCAGTATTGGCCTGTAGAGTAGGAGTGTCTACAAATGGACTGACAGGAGGCGTGTCCAAACACAAACGGGCATTCTGGACAAGAATTTAGTCCCATTCCACATTTGCTTCCCATTTGCTCTTATAATAAGCTACACTCTCCAGGGAAGATGTTCTACTAGATTTTGTATGAGACTCATTCAGCCACTTGTGTTAGTAAAGTCAGGTACCAGTGGAGGTGAGGTGAAGAAGCCTTGAGGTGCAGTCAGTGTGAAAAATCCATGTTGAAAAGTGATGAGATCTTCCATTCCAAACCATGTTAAATGTTCATGGATCTCACTTTATGCAATGGGGATCACATCTTGGAACGGGTTCAGATCTCCTAGTTCAAGTGAAAGAAAAATTTCATGCTACAGCATTGAAGTCCCAATATTTTTGTCCATTAAATGTATCTTTCAGGTAAATTTTTTTAGGAAAGAATATATAAAAAGACTTTGTACTTTAAGTAAATAATAAATCACAAACCTGGAGGCAGTGAAAATGTGTGTGTCTGTTAAAACTGTAAGAGCTGAAAGAGTTCAGTCTCATAAATGGCACTGTGATTGAGAACTGGAGTTTATTTGATCAAAATCCCTGAACAGATGGACATGAGTTAATCCCCAACTGAGCCCTAAACCCAAAAACAGCATGTTTTATAAAGCATGTATGAGCCCTGACTCTGTGTGTGTGTGTGTGTTTGTGTGTGGGTGTGGGTGTGTAGGTTCCATCAGGCTGAGTGTGAAGACGAAGAGCCATGCCGCTATTGAAGAGGAACATCGAGCCCCGGCATCTGTGCCGCGGCGCGCTGCCCGAGGGCATCGGCAGTGAGCTGGAGTGTGTTATGAACAACACGCTCTCTGCCATCATTCGCCAGCTCAGTAGTCTCAGTGAGTATACACACACACACACACACACACACACACACACACACACACACACTTTGGTATAGGGATGTACAGGAAATGCTAGACTTCACCTCTATCTCCGTTACTATACCACAATATAGACGAACGAATCTCTGAAGAGTCATTTAGATCATATGGTTTCCTTCATCAGAAATAAAACAAAATGTTACATTTTTAATAAGCAGATCCCCCAAAACTACAAACACACACTTTAACTGTCGTTTTAATGATGAAAATATGACAATGCAGCAAAGGACAAATCATGGGTCGCTTCACCTCACATAGCTTCCGGTCTGTGTCGTCAGTTCTTTTCTCGCATGACTTATAATTATTGTAACAATTATGTCAAAGTAAAAAAAGAAACCCTGATCTATTGCACTCTGCAGCGTATATAGGAGTCACGTGATAAAAGAATGAACGACTCGGACCAGAGGACCGACTACTCAATACTTTTTCCTGTACGTAACCTACAGAGATTTTGCAATAAAATTTTTGCCCAGACGAAAATTAATGAATCACTCTTTCGGACGACTCGTGAGTCAAATTAAAGACTTGTTTTAAATGGACGATTCGTTCAAAATATCAATATCAATATATCCAGTTACTGACATTTTTGTTCTTTTGTCGCACAATTGCACCCTAAAATCTTTTGTTTTCTTAGGCAAGTTCGCACCCCACCCCTATATGTGTGTGTGTGTGTGTGTGTGTGTGTTGTAGATGCCTGTAGAGGGAGTGGAGTAGAGTCTTTAGCAGCAGCTGTGTGGGTTAAATATAAATGGTTAAGCACAAAAGACATCAGGGTGGGGAGGCAAACAGAGACTCGGTCACTGTGTGTGTGTGTGTGTGTGTGTGTGTGTGTGTGTGTGTGTGTGTGTGTTTGTGTGTGTGTGTGTGTGTTAGAGAGGGAACACACGGAGACAAGGCCACAGCCTGCCGGTATTAGCGTGTATTAAAGCGTGCACATTGTGTGTGTGTGTGTGTGTGTGTGTGTTGCCGTGGGAATGCCTTAGATAAGTATGCATTTAGCATGTTTGTGTGCGCAGGGTCAAAGGTCAGGACTTTTTTTTTTTGCACGAGCCAGGCCACATTTCCTTCCTGTAAATATTTTCCCGAAAGCGTCCCGCAGGCTTTTGTCCGACTTTAACGTTATAAATAGACGGCATTGTGTTTTTCGTGCTATCGTTGCTATCACCACTGTGTATTCTTGAACACAGGCATTACTTCAACCGCAGGCAAAAAAAATCATGGACAAAAGTATTGGGACACATGAAATGTGGTTCTTCTTCAAACTGGTACCACAAAATTTGCAGGCACACAGTCGTCTAAAGCATCTCAGGGAGCATAAAATTTCTCTTCACTTAATCTCGAAGAGCCAAACCTGTTCCAGCATGACATGGGTTGGAGTGGAAAGATCTCCTGCTATAGAGCTCCAAATCCTTATTAAACACCTCTGGGGTGAACGCTGACTGCACCCCAGACCTCCTCACCTTAACTACATCAGTAACTGAATTCAGTAACACACACGTGGCTGAATAAATCTCACACACCTCCATAAAATCTGGTAGAACATCTTCCCAGAAGGGTGGAGCTTCTTCTAACAGCAAATATGGATGAATTGTGGAATCGAATACAATTTATGTAAAAACTAAAACAAAACACACATGACTGCAGCGTATTTGACTTATTTGGTTGTTGCCAGTTTTGTGAGTGATTTCTGGCATGGGACGATCTCACGAGAGGTCGCAGGGGCTGAAGGAAATCGCAGCCCGAACATTTTATTCATTGCCGTGCTGCAACCGCATCTAAAAGGACTTGTGTAAGGATGGGTTGATTTAAAGTTGATGGAAGGAGTCTCCATGTCTGTGCTTTGGAAGGTTAAGAGAGTTCCTACACAGGAAGCTCTAGAGGAGCGAAGAGTTTTTGGTTTAACTGTCTTACTAAAGAAAGAGCACGGTGACGAGACGATGAAACGTTCTTCCTCACACATTTGAAATTTCTGTATCTTTATGGTGCGGTAAAACTTATAAGGCTCACATTTAGACGTGAGTTAGAAAACAGTTCTCTCTTTTACTGGTTAATTAGATTTTGTCACAGATTCCGAGTTTGTATTGGTTTCCATGTTCTTTTGTTTGTTTTTTATTCAATAGCATGTGCAAATGAATACAACAGGGCAGGTAGTGAATGTGTGGAAACCAGTTTTGACCACATGAAAGAAAATTAAAGTAAATATTTGAGTCTCAGCATCTGAAAAAAAATATATACATACAGTATATACTCTCATTATTTTGAGATGCTGAGAATCTCACAAAAGTAAATACACCCCTCACATTCCAGCAACTATTTTTGTATATTTTTTTAAGGGACAATACTATAGATATGAAACTTGGATATATTTCAGGGAAGTCAATGTGCAGCTTTTTTAGCAGTACAGATTTACTGTCCTCTAAAAAAATGAACATGCAGCCTTTATTGTCTAAATAACTGGCAACAAACGTGAGTACACCCTAAGTCAACATGTAAAAATTGTGTCCAAAGTATTAATATTGTGTGTGAGCATCATTAATATTCTGCACTGCCTTAATCCTCATAAGTATGGAATTTACCAGAGCTGCACAGGTTGTTGCTGGGATCCTCTTCCTCTCCATAATGACATCATGGAGCTGCTGGATGTTACACACATGGAGCTTCTCCACCTTCCGCATTTTCTCATTTAGTCCCACTTTTCAATTTGCTCTTTATTTTTATTCTTATATTATTTTTAATGTATATATGTTTTTATTTTATAAATTTTTTTTTTTATAATTTCTTTTTTGCAACACTTGTCAGGTTTTGTTTTTCACGTTTCCGATCTCGTGTGTAGGTAAGCATGCGGAGGACATATTTGGCGAGCTGTTTCACGAGGCCAACTCGTTTTATCTGCGCACGAACTCCCTGCAGGATCGCATTGATCGGCTCGCCGTCAAGGTCACCCAGCTGGACTCCACCGTGGAGGAGGGTAAGGGATTGTGGGAAACCGAACGCCCAGTCAGCGCTCGATACATTTCTGTGCTGGATTTGTCCAGGTAGAGTTACATGGAGCTGGCGAGAGATAAGAGACGGCAGCTCTGATACAAAGAAGACCTAAAAATGACTTTTACTTCTGCCTCGTAGCAGCACTGAGAGCACGAGCTTTCCTTCATTTCACTTCGCATATCAGCTAAACGTCTTTTCACCAGTGGCTTTTCAGTGATAAAGATTTGGGATCATGTGTGATTCTGGTCGGTTACAGAAACTGCATCTCTCATAATGTGTACAACAAAACACAGAAGAATTTAATTTCTGAACAAGACATGAAGTTACATTAATTAACATAAAAATAATATTAATATGATTATTTTCTATTTTGAGGACTGTGGTTTTTAAGGCTTATTCTGAACAATTGTGAATGATTTTTAATTCTGTTGCTTCTCTTTATTTGAAGAAAAATTATGTGTATATAATTTTTCCTCTGTGTGTGCAGTCTCTCTGCAGGACATCAACATGAGGAAGGCCTTTAAAAGTTCTACAGTACAGGACCAGCAGGTGGTGTCCAAGAGCAGCGTCCCACTCCCTGTGAAAGAGATGCACGAGCTGAGTGACCCTCCTCCCCCGCTCAACATCCTCTCACCTTACAGGTGTGTATCTTTCTTAGTGAGTGTGTGTGTGTGTGTGTGTGTGTGTGTGTGTGTGTGTGTGTGTGTGTGTGTGTTTTAATCATTAGTACTCCCCATGTCAGGCTGCTTACCTGTTTAATTTCCTCTGCAGAGACGATAATAAGGAAGGACTGAAATTTTACACAGACCCCTCGTACTTCTTTGACCTGTGGAAGGAGAAGATGCTGCAGGACACAGAGGACAAGAGGAAGGAGAAAAGACGGCAGAAGGTTGGTCTCATGTTTCTATTTTGTCTGATTTTACCTCATGATGTTCCTTTTGTGTCTCCTAATGGCAAACTATTGACACCCATATACATGTATATCTCCAATACCAGGACCCCCTGAAGTGTTTATTCCTTTAATACCGTTAATGAACTTTATAATGGGATTTCTTCCATCACTGACTGACACAAAGCCCTCGCGACTCTTTCAATAAATGCCTAATAAATGTGATTTACTTTTCAACACACTTTTTATCCTTAAATTTTGTGTAAGATCTGACGCTGAGTTTTTACTACAACAACTATACCATGCGAACAAGAGATTTAATGCAAACCTGTGAGTTGAATTACAGTCAGAACTACTGTCAGATCTAAGAATTTAAAATACGCTATATGGAAGCCATATGGACGCTAAATGGCTTTTTGTGCATTCCAGTCACCATTTGCCGTTAGAATAAGCTCCGCTCCTCTGGGAAGATGTTCCAGTAGATTTTGTGGAGATTTGTGTGAGATTCATTCAGACACATGTGTGTAAGTGAAGTCAGGTACTGATGTAGGTGAGGTGAGGAGGCCTGAGGGCCAGTCATCATGAAAAATCTACCATAAAAGTGTTTAATATTGATGAAGCTTTAAAGCAGGAGATCTTCCCCATGTAAAGCAGATCTTTATGAAGCTGGCTGGTTTGGGTCTCATAATTTGAATTAAGGGGAAATTTAATGCTACAGCTTTCCAACTTCGTGGTAACTGTTTGAGGAAGAATCACAAAAGTCAGGTGTCCAAATAATTTTGTTGATGAAGTGTATGTGTGTGTGTGTGTGTGTGTGTGTGTGTGTGTGTGTGTGTGTGTGTGTGTATGTGTGTGTGTGCATTTTGATGACGTTTTAACAAATCCCACAGGAACAGAAGCGCTGCGTGGACGGCACGCTGCAGAGAGAAGTGAAGAAGGTGCGAAAGGCTCGTAACCGGCGTCAGGAGTGGAACATGATGGCCTTCGATAAGGAGCTGAGGCCCGACCTGCGGCACGGCCACACGGTGCACAGAGCCGGATCATCTGAGAGCTCCATGTCGCCAGAACACAGGTGAAAGGACACCCGCATGCTCCACGTGGTTATTATTGTTAAAGAAATGTTCGTTTATTTATTTATTTGTCGTTCTAGCGAGGTTAAAAATTCACTCTGCCAGGATGCAAGAGCTCGAATTGCTAGGTATAGATATCACCGTCTATATATAGCAGTCATGATTTTGCAATATTTGAGATGCATTGAATACTGGTATGAATATTGAATACAAAGGTGATTTAAAAACCTAAAAAAAACTACATTAAAACTGCAATAAAAGCTAAAAAGAATGACTAAAAAAAGACTACACGTTATTTGTTCCTCTTCCTTTAGGTCTCATGGCCAAGACCACCTGGACCACGGCTATCTGGCCATGTCAAACAATGCAGGCCACGCCCACACGTACTCCGGCCCTCCCCCCAGCATGGCGGCCCTCTCGGCTCATGCCCACATGGAGCAGGAATACCGGACGGGGTCTATGGTGTACCGCTCAGGCACACTGGGTCGTCCACATCAGGCCCCACCCCCTCCGCCACCCACAGAACGCATGAACGGCTCCATGCCGCTCCCACCAATGGACTACAGGTTTGCTTAATCATATTAACAAAGACACAAAGAGTGTTATATAAATGGCTCCACCTTGTGGTAATGTGTTAAAAAAGATTCCAGCTCCTTATTTTCTTCCTGTTTTTTTTTCTTTCTTTTTTTCAGCAGTATGGATTACATGAACTCAAGTCCACCCCCACCACCCCCAGCACCTCTCATTCCATCATCCCCAGCTGCCTTCGCTATGCCCCCTATGGGTCTATCTCCAGGCCCAGCCACAGGTTACATCTTATCCTCTTCACCTGCCTCTGGATCACTGGCTGCTCCTCCTCCACCAGGGCCACCTCCTCCTCCACCTAACGGTACCCAGCTAATCACCCCCAAACGGCCACCAGCGCCACCTGAAGCCCTGCCCACGCCCGACGCCCGCAGTGACCTGCTAGCAGCCATACGCATGGGTACGCGGTTTTCATTCTCTAGAAACCTATTCGGAGTATTATTTTTTTTATCTTTATCAATTATTGCATATGTTTTTAATTCCTTTTTGCTCCCATTAAAAGCCAAATAAGTATATGGATCTAATGTAAGGATATTGGACTCCAGAATAGAAATTTCTTTACTAATAACTCATAAAGGAATTAAAACTTAAGTAAAATTAAAAATGTGAATATAAATCCTAAATTTCCTGCTTTCCCCTGTTTTTTAGTAACACCATTACAGTTGATAATGACATTCGTGTGTGTGTGTTTCCACTCACAGGTATCCAGCTGAAGAAGGTGCAGGAGCAGCAGGAGCAGCAGGCAAAGCGGGAGCCGGTGGGGAATGACGTGGCCACCATTCTGTCCCGCCGCATAGCGGTGGAGTACAGCGACTCCGAGGATGAATCTGAGTTAGAGGATAATGACTGGTCTGACTAGAAACACACTCTCCTTCGACCGCCGTAACACTGCAGTATCTACAGTACAGAGATGTGCAGAAGTCAAAAGTCTGGACCTGATCGAATGTGCTCATCTGCTGAAAAGGCTTCATTTTGAAGTACAAATTAATCATTGATTTTATTTTTCCGGAAGCTAGGATTCTATCCATCTGTAAAAGAAGTATATTTAGAATGAAAACGTGAAGACTTGAGTGCTCAAGGAAGGCTGGATGTCTCTTGTGCCTTCGTATTGATAGTGATTTGTATAATAATGCAGGGTAATATTTACATTTATGGCATTTTATCAGGCACTCCTTTCCAGAGGCTCTTACAATTATCGTATTTTACATCCAGGACAGCTAAGGGCCTTGCTCAAGGGCCCAGAACTGACAGCTTGGTTAGGATTTGAACTGACAACCTTTCGATCAGAAGTCCAATGTACTGATCAGAGAATTAACATTATTAGAGTTATAGTCAGGGTTAACGAATAAACAAATACATTTCTGCATAATTATAATAAATCGACCCACATGACATCAAAGCTGACATCAAGTCTTTTAGCCAAACACCCGCGTTTAATTCTCATTCGTCTAAAATTAGCTGAATGATAAGATAAATTAGCTGGAGCAGCGATTAAGGGGTCCAAGCACGATGCAGGGGACTGGCGATGACGAATCGAAATGATCACAAAGTAATTCACTGGCACATGTTTCCACTTGATGAGAGCATGAATTCGAGTTTCCTAAATCATCCTCCAGATGATTCATTAATTAATCTCTGAAAAGTCAATGGCGGTGATTCTGGTCGCTGCGGTCAGTTTGCGTGGAATTAGCGATTTCTGTATGTATGTAAAGGAGGAGATGTACTATGATGTACTCGTTTGAATTTACAGGGTTCCTACGCATTTTGCAAAAAGCCCATACTCCTCCGCCTACCGCCCACCCTACTTTGCCCAACGCCCACCCTACTCCTTTCGCAGCCGGGTTTGGGAGCCTCCATGGCAGAGTGCTTTATACCTATTTCTACAACTGAACACCTATAGGGGGGTTGAGGGCCTTGCTCAAGGGCCCAAAAGTGGCAGCCTGGTATGGCCAGGACTTAAAGCCACAGAACCCAAGAGATCAAAAGCCCAGTAACTGAACCACTAGGCTACCATTTTCTTAACGCATGATATATTTGGATTTTAAAAATCATTATGTTAAATATGGTCTAAAAAATCTTTAGGGAAATCTGCATATTTAAGTCTGGAAAAGTTTTTTGTAATGAAATAATAAAAATGTGTAGGAGCCCTGAATATAGAGTAAATGTGTTTACTGTTCCTCAAGTGTATTTACACTGGAGACGTCAACAGGATTTTAACAAACAGTTTAGACAGGATGTTACCCAGGGTCAGTTCTGGAGGTTAATATCTCAAAACAGTGGAATAATGTTGAATGGTTTGGACTTTTTTTTTCATGTAATAACGGCCATAATGTAAAACACTGCAATCATTGGAATAATATTGGTTTAATGATTCTGTGAAAAAATGCATGTACAGTTTACACAAATGCCCGGTGGTTGTTTGGTATGTTTGGTATGTCGGCTCATTTGGTGCTTGGACCCCGAATAAAAAATGGCGTATCTGAACTTACGACCGGCTCCGTACGATCAAACCCATGCTGTGATGCTCAACCAGCTGTTTATTTAGCTATTTTTTTCTTCTTAATCGAAAAGCGTCAGGTTTTTTATCAATATAACAAACTGACAAAGTTGCCAAATCTTTCAAAAGTCAAGATGGTAAACAGAAAACCACACCAGGGAGAAAGTACAGACGTGCATGGAGACAAATCTGGAGGTCACATGACCTGGACATGGCAGCGATGGTCATGACGAAACGGAATTGTCCCGTCGAGCGCTCATCATGGAAACCGTTTCTCGGGGGAACCGGCGTCTCTATGGAAACAGTACAGCTGGGATGGAGGTCTCCATGGCAACCATGGAGCCTAGGTGGCGACCGGATGAAATAAAGCAGGCGCAGGAGTCGGGTTGTTTTTAATGCACAGCACATTCTTTTAATACAAAAATTAACAAGGTTTTTTCTTGTTTTTTTTTTTTTTTTTTAAACTAACCAAAGCAATAAAAAGAGCACTAACACCTTGGAAAAATATACACCACATTCACGTAATGTCTTACAACATCTCAGTTAAATAGTGCATTTCATTGATCTTTTTTTTATATATATCATAATAATAATAATAATCATTTTGCAGATACGTATTTTTTGTTTTTGTGCCATTTCTCAAAAAAATAAAGTGCATTTCACAGTTAAGACTACGCATACGTCTACACAAGATGCTGTTCCTATTTCACCCCCCCTTTTTTCTTTTCCCCCCTAATCACATCATTCACGACACACGCGGTCCCCGGGGGGACGTTTTACTCAGAAAACCCTCAAAGAAATTGAGGTAAGTTTCATCAGAGTAGTCCTTCAGCTTCAAGCTTTTTTTGCTGAAACAGACTCGGAGTATCAGTCCCTCGGATTCCCTCTGCACCGACACTACGCTAGAGTAGTGTCTTCGAAGCGAGATCCTCATCGTCTCGTTTGTCTTTGCGTATACGGATCACTGCGCATTGATTGCTTTACCCACTCCAACCAGACGCAGATTAGCTCTCACGAGAAAAGCTAAAAGAGGTTACATCGGGCGAATTTGGACGAGGCCCACGGTTAATTGTTGGCTCAGAGCACCATTACTAATGTCACAATGCCTCTCCGATGTCTCATGCCTTATTTACAGGATCAGCTCGATAAGACAGGGTGCTTTTTCGAGTCGACGATGATAACGAAAATCCTTTTTTCGATACATTCAGAAAAGGCTGGAAAAGCAGAAAATAGAAAACCAATAGTAAAATAAATCGACTCTTCGAATGCGTGCTCTTTTCCAACACGCGTTTTTTGCGATCCTCATCATGTGCGGTGAAATATTCGAAAGCTCCCTCGTTGTCTCGTTTATGCGCCAACGAATAAAGAGGTCGTTCAGGTCAAAGGTCAGGTCGGGAGGGCCGAGGTTCAGGAGGCGATGTCTCTGAATGACAGGAAGACTGAGTTTTTTAGCGTTTTTAAGCCCTGTACGGATCTTCAGGAGACGCTGGACGCTTCACCCTCCCCTCCGTCTGCTCCATATGCCTTCAGGGCTTTTGAAAGGCTTTTCAGCTGAAAACACACGCTCACACAAGACATGCATGCACACACGTACACGCTGCCATGCAACACACGTGATCGTACACGGACAGGATGTACGCTACAGCTCGGAGATTCACAACGGCAGGTGCAAATTGTACGATCGAGTCACGGGGAGGGGAAAGAACCCGAGTGGGTTCCTAGGCAGTTAGACTGGTGTCGGACGGATCGCCGTTTCCGCTTCACTGATAACGTTTTGGGTTTTTTTTGTACAGTAAAAGACCCTTGCAGCGTTTTTGCTTGGTTTCCACTCGGAGACACGTGGAGTGAAAGCGCATGTGTCGTATTATCGCATGGTGGTGTCATTTATATCGGATTTGCTGGGATAAAGCTGTTATTGCTGCAGGAATATTGCTATCGATTTGGCGAGAATGGGGTTATTGCTTGCTCATGGGGTCTGATCTTAGCGCCGAGACGGATTTTCAGAGCAGGAGATTCAGAAAGCAAGGTGAGATTGTGGAGATTCCAAGATGAAAGATTTTGCACAAGAGCTACAGGGCAAAACGTATACACACCGATTAGCATGACGCAGCCATGGTTTATACATGTTTGAAAACACATCCTGATGGTTCCTGGAATCCTGATGAACTTTGGATCGGAAGGTCACAAGCTCTGAATAAGGACATCTACCGAATGCCATAAATGTAAATGTTTTAGACTACCTGATGATTCCTGGCTGAATTCTGTACATTTACCTCACACACTTATTCAGAGCAACTTACATTTATATCATCTATTCAACTGGGCAGCTGTAGGGTTAAGTGACTTGCTCAGGAGCCCAGAAATAGCAGCTTGGGTTGAGTTAACTACTAAGCTACAACCTCCTCCCTCAGGATACATTCAACATCAGGCATAACTTTATGACCACCTGCCTAATATTGTGTTGGTCCCCCTTATGCTGCTAAAACAGTTCCGACCCATCGAGTATTAACATGAACACCTTCAGCAGTTTGAGCTACAGGAGCTCATCTGTTGGATCGGACCACACGGACCACCCTTCGCTCCCCACGAGCATCAATGAGCCTCGGCCGCCCACGACCCTGTCGCCGGTTCACCACTTACTTCCTTGGACCATTTTGATAATCAGTGTTATTCACTCCCCACTCGTAATGCTATAATGCCAGAATATTATGCCTGTTTGGTGCATGCAGCTGTCTGGGAAGTTTGGTCTCACCCTATGCCGTCTTCCTATTGGTGGCGTTTAGAGGAGTCTTTTAACATCGCTCGGCTTCAAACATTGTGTCAAATGCAATTAATTAAACAGAAAAAAAAGTGGGGGCTTTGTGAATGCATGGCCTGATAGCTCGAGTGCAAAACAAGCTCTGATTTAGATTTGTGTAAATTTCCCCCTTCACTATTTCTCAGCAGCCGCGACAAACTCTGTCTCAGAGAGCTCGTTTTCACTAACACACATCTGAGCGTCGAAATCGACGATGAAGACCAGCGGTGAAGACCAGAGGTGAACATTAATGAACTGACCTGGTGTTCAGTTTTCATCTCTAATGCCACATGTGTGTTTGCTCTCATTTTCTTACTTATGCTTTCCAGGGAATTTACAAGCATGTGATTTGGGGGATTCGGTTAATTCTGTATTTTGAAAGTTAACCCTTGAAAACCGGTCTATTTCAAACGTGTCTTTCAGTTAAACCGCTTCAAATGTTTGTCGATGAATGTCGATGAATTTGTTGTTCTTATCGGTTGTTATTTGGACCGGAGCTCGGCTGGAAGTAAAGCACGAAGTGCAAAATACAAATTTGACGCGACACCACTGAACAGGAACGTGTACATTCATTCAAAACAAATCCCCGGTTCATTCATACAATACGCCTGCATAATGAGCAGAGGGAGAACCACTGACACCATCCTGTGGCCAGAAATGAAAAGAAAGGCCAGGTTTTGTTTCGGGGGATTGTTGTTAGCTCTTCATGGTCTGATTTGTGTACATTCGGGCACATTTGTGTCTTTAAGGTGAAAATAAAATGCTAAATAAATCGATCCCCACAAACGTATCGGAAGGATCGAGCTGCATTTCTCTCTGTCGGATGACACGAGGCGCGGATCATTGGACGCCGCGGCTATTTTTAGCTCTCTGTGGCTGCTTGGTTTTCAGCACACGTGCAGAATGCAGCAAAGGAGAACGAGGCCCCTCGTCTCAGCCTCTTCCTTCACTGAGGGATGCCGCCGAGGCGTTTAAAAGGAGCACGCAGTGTTTTTAACAGCAAGTTTATCTACATTTCATGTGCGGATGCTTGGCGGGAAAAAAAATGTATGTAGGCTTTGGTGGCAGTTTAGTGGCACCAGGTTGAGGGGTGGAGAAAAGGCCATGTGGCAGTGGTCAAAGTTACATTACAATAAGGGGAAGACGTAAAAGAAGGGTCAAACGTATATGTCCCCTTGTCTCACACCTGCATGCAATAGAGGACGCTAGACGTCGCTTGGCGTCCGTGCCCGCTGCGCCACACTGGCCGGGACGCAGCCGCAGCACACCATCCAAAGCGCCTTCTGGATCTCTTGGTTGCGGAAGGCGTAGATGACGGGGTTGATGATGGAGTTGTAGGTGGCAGGAACCAGTGTGGCGTAGGTGTACAGCGGAGGGTAGGTGTAGTCAGCGATTAGCGAGTAGACGGTGAAAGGCATCCAGCAGGCGGCGAATGTTCCCAGGATGATGGCGAGCGTGGAGACGCCCTTGCGCGTCGTGACGTAGTGCGGCGTGGCCGCCAGGAAGTGGTGCTGCACGGCGATCTGGTGCGCGTGCCGCATGACGATTTTGCAGATTTGCACGTAGAGCTGCAGCATGAGTCCGAAGAGCAGCAGGAAGGACACGGACAAGACTGCGACGTTGTTCTTAGTGAGCGGCCGCACCACGCTGCACGCGTCCTCCTGACTCAGGCAGTTTACCCCTGTGACGGGCAGCAGACCAAGGCACAGGGACACGCCCCACAGCAGCACCAGCATGGTGTAGGTGAAGGCAGCTGTGCGCTCCGAGTTGTACGTGAGCGCGTAATACAGCGACAGGTAGCGATCGATGGTGATGGCCAGCAAACTAAAGACAGAGGCAGAGAATGAGGCCACCACCAGGCCGATCGTCAGCAGCTGGGCGGAGTCCGAATGCAGCAGGTAGGCGAAGGCGAAGTGGAGCACCAGACCCACGCCGGCTAGCAGGTCAGCCAGCGCGAGGCTACCGATCAGCAGGAACATGGGAGCGCGCAGGGCCTGGTTCTGCCATATCACCAGAACCACCAGGGTGTTCTCACAGGCTATCAGCGTGCCTGACGTGCACAGCACTATATCCCACGGGTTCACCAGCAGCTCGGCAGCAGACTTTGGCGGTAAAACAGCAGCTGGAGGAGGCGTTCCAGACGTCAGGTTCTCAATGCTCCCACCACCACTGCTAACCCAGCTGGGGTCAGGGGTCAGCCAGCTCGGGGTGACTGACACCTGCTCACTCATCGTGCCTCCCGTCTGAAAGGAAAAACATTTATAACTTTTAAAATAACTGCGTTCCTAGAAAACAAGTTTGCTTTCGTTTCTTATCCCTCATTCATGTTGCCCCTTTAAACATCCACAATATTTTTGAAAACTCCATATTTCACGACGTTCTCAAAGGTTCCTTGGTTCTACAGGCAGTAAATCTCCAATCGCACGTCATGTGAGGCGGAATCATTTATTTATTGCCGAGACATACAACGAGAAATTCGGATGATATTTTATGGAAGTGCTCAAAAATAAGTGCACTGTTGGTTATACATATAAAGTTTGTATAGTTTGAGAGCAGCATAGGTTTCAGTGATAATCTGATTAGTGTGCATATGATGATGATGATGATGATGATGATGATGATTTCATATTTAGCCTGTGTAAAAAAAGATACATTGATCACTTGTTTTTTTATCATTTGCTTTCCAAGAACTGTAAAATATTGATTCTGCTCAGAGATAAAGGGTTTTGGGTTCCTTTTCAGAGCCCTGCTTTAGAATCCTTCAGGATTATTAAACTGTTCTTTACAGGAATATAAATGTTCTGCAATTAGAATCTGGTATCATTATCATCATTATTATTATAATCATCAGCAAACGGCTGATTATTGTTTCTGAAACCATTTGGATTATTGCTAATGTTGTACTAATCACACTTTTCTCTCCGGCTCTTGCCATCCGTTAATTATATAAATCTTATCACAATTATGAGATTGGAACCGACTTTTTTATTTTGTTTGTGATATTGAACTTTGCTGCATAGCCGAGTTTTCTTCCAATGCAAGATTATAGCAGTCTAATCTCTGATCCAATCTGACTAAATTAAAAAAAAATTCTATATTAGTATATATATATATCCAGCATGACAATGCCTCTGTGCACAAAGCCAGCTCTATGAAGATCTTCTTTACATTGTTTGGAAGATCTCCTGCTGTAAAGCTCCAACAATATTGAACACCTTTCGGATGAATGTTTCATGCTGACTGCACCCCAGGCCTCCTCACCTCACCTACATCCGTATCTGACTTTACTAACCACCTTGGGGTTAAATTCATCTCAAACAAATCTCCACAAAATCTAGTGGAACATCTTCCCAGAAGAGTGGTGGTTATACTTACTAATGGACACTGAATGTGGAATGGAAGGATAAGAAATGTTCACATAGCAATCTGCTCAGGTGTCCACAAACTTTTGTTCCTATACTGTAGCATTAAAGTCTTGAGATGTGTAGGTTTAAAAGGTGTTTTCTGGCACATAGATTTAATTGAAAAGATGATTTCTAAGTAAGTACATGATCAGTTCATCATCAGTGATCGTACGTGTGACCACTTTTTGAAGCTCAGCCTCACAATGGAGACAATAAATGCCAGTATCGGGCACTAATACTATCATCCCACCTGCACAATTCTTAACTGTCATTTTAACAGAAAACTGTTGGTAATTAATGGATATCAACAGGTAACATGTGCTCATTGGCGAAGGAAAAAACTACCCAATAAAAGTAAATGGAAAATGGAAGGAGGAAAACATACTGGCAAATAAGAATGACACATGTGCTTGTACACATTCGGTTCTATAATAATAAATTATAATATGAATTATGAATATATATTTATATATAGAAATGCATTTTCTTTATTTTGCTAACGTTGTTGTATAAATTGATCTGGTTTAATGGTTTAGGTTAAGGACAAGCCATAATGCTGATGGAGTGTAGCTATAAATAATAAAAAAAAAGAAGAAGAAAAACGGATTCAGTAAAGATGGCAGAGCATCTCTTAAGGCCAGCATCAGTGAGTGTCAGTGTTGTAGGAGCCTGTAAGCTCTCAAAGCGCTAATTAAATAAAGCGTTTTGCATTTGAAGCCTTTTTTATTTATTAATTAGCCCTGTTTATATTATGTACAACAGTGATACCACCATGATGTGCATGTCAGATTTTTTTTCTAGCATGTGCACAGTGCATGCAGTAGGATGCTGCGTTGCTGTTGCTGTTTGGGGTGCAGCCTATAGATCATGTAGGACATCCATGTTCCTGTGCATGCATGTACTGTCAAATCTAAAAAAGGAAAAAAAAAAGAAAGAAAGAAAAAAAATTTGACCCTTTTGTCAGCTTTAAAAAAAATAACAATAATAAATCCATCTTTGTCCTCCTATAATTAAGTCTTACCTTGAGATCTTGGAGGTCGATACGCGCGATTCAGACGCGCTCGCGACCTTGTTGCGTGTCCATCTTCTCCCCCCCCCCACACCCACGTCGGCGGCGACGCTCGGTGCCGCAAAAAATAAATAAATAAATGCACACACACACGCACGCACGCACACGCGCGAGCGCACACAGAGAGAGCGGTCGTTTATCACCACGCCAGCGGCTGCACGAGCATCTTCACAGAGCGCCCTTCGTGAGAGAAACCGGATCCGTCCCTCCTCCTCCTCCTCCGCCCTTCTTCCTCCACGCACACGCGCGCGCACACACACACACACAGAAACACGCTATATCGCGTTAGTCACACTTGGCATCCATCTGAAGATTATATAAGGGAATTAAATTAAATCATAACCAAACAAAGCGCGTGAAAAAAAACGCAGGCGTGGCACCGGGTTGCCAGATTCAGACCCTCCTTTTCAAACCTAATCAATATAATTATATCTCTAATGAGTTTTAAAGTCAATCAAATAAATACGAATTACATCCTATTGAGAAAGGAAAATGTAATTGTGTTTTCATCATTTATAGCGCAATTATATCGTATTTACTCAATCTGGCAACTCAGGGCTAAGCCTAACCGATAAGCAAATTAATTGATATGGGCGTGTCAAAACGTAACACGGGTGTGTCTAAAGATGATATGGGCGTGTCCAAAGATGACACGAGTGTGTCCAAAGTGTATGTAGGCGTATCCGAAGTTAATATAGGCGTGTTCATATTTGACGGGGGCGTGTCCAAAGTTAATATGGACGTGTATATAGTCGCTATAATTTTTATACAAATTAGATATAAGCCTGTGCAAAGTTGATGTGGGCGAATCTAAAGTTGAGAAAAGTTTCATTGTAGATAAATGTTGAACGAATTGGTCATACTGGGAAGAAAGACAGCTGCACAAATCTTCCATGGGTGGCACGGGGTGTCAACTGCCACCCTAAAAAAACCATTGCCATCCCATCTGCCACCCCAGCACTGGTATATAATAAATAATGTAAATAATGGCAAGAAATCTTTTTTTTCTATTAAAGCGTAGTCTAAAAAACATTTATGAACTGATCCGTTTTAGTGAATCAAACACACTCAGTCTAAACACTCAGATTTGAGTAAAGTTAATCACACATTGGTCTTGATTAGTCTAGATCTGAAACTGGTAGTAGAAACCCATACTGGTTCTCTCTATTATGGTTCCTAATGCTGAACAATCACACATGCTGTGGTTTTTACTGCAGAAGGGTTTCCAGTGAGATTTTCTACTACTGCTATAAGAGCTTTATTAATGCATATCGACTAGTTTTCCACTTCTGAGAACAAATCAGGATGGGGATCATGTGCACTCAAGCAGCATTCACACCCACTGGCTAAAATACTTTGTGCTGCTTTTCTCTTTCTGAACTTACACCAGCCATAGCAAAGCTGTATGTACATGCTACCTAGAGTCAATCTCTGCTACTACCTCTCCAACTTCTTGAGTGAACGGGCGACTGAAGAAACATCAGACCTCCCAAATCACACATGGTTGTTCTGAGAAATCGATCGCATTTGCTGCATTATTATACATTTCTATACAGGGAAGAAAATCAGTAGTTTCAAACATGCGATGTCAAATGTTTTTAAATCACAATATCATATAATATGATCATTAACAGTTCTCATAGCGTCAGGTCTGAGTGGGTGTTTTTTTTATTATATTTGTAAAATCTTTGCTGAAGCTTCGAAACAGATCGCATTCTCATTTACAAGTTGCTCATTTCACCGCTCCCCTGTTACCATCTATTCTGAGAAAGCGCTATTAACAGCACGCTGATCTGTGTCATCCAGTCATCCTGCATTTCTTTCCATCCTCTGTAGCCATTCAACTCATTGTAGCTCTTCGGCTTTCTGCCCGTTTCCTCTTCCAGATGTAAATGGATTCCCACCACAATTGGTTTTGGGATTGTCTTCTAAATCTTACATACACTCTCCACAAATGTAAACAATCTACTCCCTTCCAAAACTTTATCTCCATAATGACTCTTTGAGTGATTGTGTATTTTACACCTCAGGAAATCGAAGGTACAAATGTACAGAATGTACATTGCGATTTCTGTGTTTGCCCATGTTGCAGTAAAGGTAGGGTTTGTGTCAACTCTCCAGCTTGTTGCTGATTGGAGCAATTAATATTAAGAACCAGTGATGGACATTAACAAAGTCAATTAAGTTGTAATTAAGTCGGGTTTTTTTATGTATCTGTGCTTTACTGAAGTATTTCTATTTAGGGACAGAGACTGTACCCCGTTTGCCTGATTTCCCAGTCAAATATCATCCTTTTCATCAGCGAGTCACCAATCAGGATCGATCGCGATCTCTGTTTTGAACTGTTTTGATCGGCGCTTTGTGTATCTACTGATCACCAACATACAGTTCAACTTCAGCAGAACTTTTAGAGAGGAATAAATGATGGAAAAAAACTCCTGACTTGAACTCGGAACAACACCTGTGGCCTCATTTGCACCGTTTCTTTGAAGTGAGAAGGTTTTGAGCTCATAAATGTAATAGATATAAATCAGTGTTTGACTCATATGTCATTCTATATTATATTCTAATTCTATTGGAGTGTTGAGTAACAGAGTCTTTTTGCATAAACTAAGTTGAATAAGCAACAGTCTTGTGACAAAAATTATAATAGGAACATAATAGTCATAATGAATCATAGTACTTCGGATCCTTAAGTAGATTTGAAGGTTAACACTTTTCTCCTTTTACTCAAGTGAAAGTTCAAAAGGAGCAATTTTACTTTTACTGGAGTCACATTTTACATGCACACACACACACACACACACACACACACACACACACACACACACACACACACACACACACACACACAGCAGGTCAGTAGTGAGGAGATGGAAATGATTTAAAATTGACTTAAACGTGGGCTACAATAACAGCAGATTTGAAGCAACACCTGGAAATAATTTCACGGTAAAAATAAAATTACACATTTTCAAACAATTTTATTCCAAATGCAGTAAATCAGCCTCGACAGGTTTGATGCGTTCGAATGTCTTGACGCGTTTGAAGTTCTTCAGTTTTGCACCGGAGCTCTGAGGATAAGATACAAATCTTTTTTTTTTCTGATAAAACCGAACAAGAATTTACCGGATTATTAAAAAAACTAAAAAAAAAAAAAAATAATAAATCAGGCAAACGTAAAATTGACAACAACGAAAACTCCAGATGTCTAGACGTCTTTGGCGTAAGAGTGTACAAATTTGTTGCACTCGACTGTCACCCTAAATCTTTCCTAGATATATTTCTACAAGCTGAAAAAGACTAATAGAATCATTCGTCTAGTAAAATGCATGAAAACTTATTATAAGAGCGATTCCTGGCATGAAACATGACGGCTACATTTTGTTCATAAACAGATTGATTGAGTTGTGATCGGCGCTTTGTATTACATTTTTATTATTAATTGTGAGCAAAGATAACACGCCACCTTCGGTGCAAAACTCAAGATGCAAACGTCCGACACCGAACAATTAACTAAATGGTGTAAATGTGGTCATTTTTGTTTCAAACCGATTTCACTTGGTTCGACGGAAAATAGATCTGATGTATCTTCCTCTGTGTCCCGTGCTATACATTTTTATTTCTTTTTCTTTAAAACAGAAAATGATTTCACAACAGGTCGTCTCAAGCAAACCCTCACACAAACCTGCCAAACACCTACAAAACTGTATCAAAAGTGCACCATAGTGTTATACATCTTTTCAACGTTTCGATCGTTTTTTTTTCACCTATATCAGTAATTAATATTATTATAATTTCATAATATTTATACAAATACCACTATGTACAAGGTAGAAATACATAAACCCACAAATAGCCCCATATGTTCCGTTTATAGCCCCTCCCACTCTGTTCTGGACACGCCCCCTGTTTTCCCCCATGCACAAGCCTTTTGGTCAGAAACTCAGGCTTATAAAGGTTGCAGCATGTCAGGACTGTCAGGATCACAGAGTCGAGTACATTGGAAACATTTCAGCCAGTGTGATTAAAACATTTTTTTTTTTTTGGGATGCACACACAACGCTGTAACTGCATCACATCCGGAGTGCCGGTTGGGAGAATGCTGGAATCAAGGGCCGCGGGAAGTATGGGGGGGAGAGGGAGGGAAGTCCGAGCGATCTGATCCAGCCTGCTCTGGGTGGGACGCAGAAGGACACGGAGTCGCAGGCCGACACGTTCCGCAGGGTTCCATTAGGGGCCGCTGTGCTGAATATTCTCAGTCTCTGGATTGGTAGAACAGGATGTAACCCGACTCGGAGTTCTTGGAGATTTCCGAGGTAAGTCCGTAGAACTCCTCTATCGCCTGGGCGTCGATTTTCTGTTAGAAAAACACAAACGATGTGAAAAGAAAGTCTGCAACGTGCGAGGGTTCGGTTGCGAAACGCAGGCATGACACAGAGCCATGATTTCTGACACATTTTAGCTACGGTTTATAAAAGTTACACTATGTGGACAAAAATATTGGGACACCTGACTGGTTTTTTTCCAAACTGTTATGCTAAGCTAAAGGCACACAACTGTACAGAGCATCTTTATTTGCAGTAGCATGAAATCTTCCCTTGAACTAAGAGACCCAAACCTGTGAGACCTATACCCCTGTGCACAAAACCAACTCCATGAAGATCTGCTTTGCATGGGTTGGAGTGGAGGATCTTCTGCTTTGAGATGAATTGAAACACTGTCTGCACTCCAGGCCTCCTCACATCACATCATTCCCAGATGAGTAGAAGGAACATTAAGAGTGAATTGAAACTAAATATGGAATGCGATGCTAAAAAAAAATCACATAACACATTAATGACCAGGTGTCCAACTTTGGGAAATATAGTGCATGATGCAATAAAGTAACAAACCCAAACTTGAATCTTTTTTTTCAAGCCAAACTTTTGTATTTGCATCACTCTGCCTGAAGCCGACATATTTCTACGCATTGGATTTACATTTTGGGACCGTAAAGTCGTCTTCACGATCAGTGGTGGTTCAGTGGTTAATGCTCTGGGTTACTGATCATAGAGTTGGGGGTTCAAGCCCCAGCATCGAAAAGCTGTTGGGCCCTTAAGCAAGGCCCTTAACCCTATCTGCTCAAGGTGCACTGTATCATCGCTGACCCTGCGCTCTGACCCCGGATTCTTGACTACCTGGGATATGTGAACTAGCAATAGTGGGTCAGTGGTTGAGTTCATGTCCAAACCACCATGTTTTTGTTTGAAAACAATTTTCACACCGAGACGGCGTTTTCAGTCAACGTAGCCGTCAGTGGAGAAACATACAAAAAAAAAAAAAAAACGAAGGCTTTAGAAAACGCTGACACGTTGTTTTTCATTGCAGCGACATTTTCAAAGTTTTAAAAAAGAAATATATGGCAGGAGGAAATGGCGTCTTGCGTTTCTGCTCGTGAGCGTTTTTAGACGCCTCCGTCTAGACGAGCAACTTTTGGGAAATGATCAAAAACTATGCTTTTCAGATGAAAAATGGATTGGTGTAAATGTACCCTAAGGCTCTGGGTTACTGATCATCAGGTGGGGGAAATGGGTTCAAGCCGCACTACCACTGGCACCACTTGGGCCCTTGAGCAAGGCCCTTTAACCCTCTGTGACCCCAGCCTTCTAATATCTCTGGGATATGCGAAGAAATTCGTGAATTGTGCTGTTATGTACATGTGACATTTTTACCCCTTTTTCCATACAGCTTGAATGGAAGTAGCAGAGATTATACACACTGGAACACGTCCAGATCAGACGACTATCAGACGACGCACAAAAAACGTGCTCAGGCCACACCATACAGAGAACGGACTGATTATTGTACATGATACAAGCGTGAAAGAGGAATAATTTATAATGGCACTATCCAGTGTCAGTCAGAAGGAGGAAGGTTCTTGTTTGAAGCTCAGGTTTTCTTTCTTAATGTTTTTTGCTGAACACCATAAACATCTGGTTTTCTGATGATGGATCTTTAACTCCATCTAAATGTTTTTTTTATAAAATGTAAATTTTTTTGGTTTATTAAAAAAAAGAAGCAAAACAGAAGAAGAGTTCAGCATGTCGGGTGAAATGGTTCGTTCCACCGGAAATATTTCATTACCTCTACAATGTCATCGTCGAAAAGAAGCCAGAAGTCGTGACTCTTGACGATGGCGATGTAGTGTCCGCGATTGGGCCCGCTGTCAGAAAGAGACGTCACGCATCGTTATAAACATTCTCCAAAAGATCATGATATTTAACCAGTATAAAACGTGCTCCGCCGAACCAACCTCCCACAATGCACCACCACGGCGACCAGGTCGTAAAGCCGCTCGGGATTGGTCGCGTCTCCGGACGTGTTGAAGAGGCGGAGCTCCAAAGGGAAGACCACGCGATAGCTGAGCTTAGTGTAGCGTTGGAGCTGCTCCATGTATTTAAATCTCTTCAGGTGCAGGGCTAAAATCATGGGCAGCTTTTTCACCCTCATCCTGTGACACACACACACACACAAGTTTACCGTCAACACACGTCGGCTGAGAAGCGGATTAGGCGCGCAAAGTGTTACGGGGGTTTACCTTTTGTGTGCCTCCTGTTTACTCCTGCATTCCTCACAGTAGTATTTGTATTCACTACACAGGGTTTCTGTATTACTGAAGCCTCTAGAGAGACAAAACAAACAGGTCCAGGATCAAACCACAGGCGCAATTACGACAACGTGAGACATGTGGGGTGGGGACGAGACACGAGACACACCTGAGGCAGTGTGTGATCGACGTGTTCTGCTCGACGTCCACAGACAAATCCAAGAAATCCTCGTCCTTGCTGCTTATCTACAAAAAACGAAAAAAAAAAAAACTTTACACGTTAAAACCATGCGTCGTATAGAACAACATTCTGACGAGATCCAGGTTTCGTGTCCCGCGGTAACGGTCTCTTCGGGTCGCATTACCGTCTCGCACGTGAGGCAGCGCGTCTCGTTGGTCAGCGTGCCCTGGAAGATCTCGTGCACCCACGTGGGGGACGGAGGAGCGCCGTTGCTCTTCTGCGAGTCGAGCGTGCCGTTGGCCAGCTTGCCGTTATGCTTGTCCTGCTTCTTCTCCTCCTGCAGCAGGTCGGCGATAGTGTTCAGCAGGTAGTTGAGGAACTCGTGGGCATCCTGCTGCATGTAGTTGTCAAAGAGTTCTGCGAAACCCAGAACGTGATGTTTATGAATTTCTCTACACGTTTGTCCGACTGATTATTTATTTATTGATTTATTTACCCACCCCCCCGTATCCGACTCCCCCCTCTCTCTCACCGTTCTCTTTGCGCAGCCGCGTGATAAACTTTTTCGGTGGGATGACGCCCACTTTCCTCTTCTGGTTGGCGATGCTGTGGAACAGGTCGGCCAGGCAGGTGAGCAGGTTCTCCTTGCGCCGCGGTTGACTCCTGTAGGCCAGGATCTTTTCCCGAAACGGCCGGCAGAAGTACAGAGCCTGTAGAACCGAGTTGCAGTAGCAGGTGTTCCCGAACTGCAGGGGGCGAAAAACAACGACGGACCAAGACAGACGTGAAAACACACTAAGACACACGGCAAAAAAAAAAAGGAAAAAAAAGGATGAGCTCGAAGGTGCGTGTGCTTACGTTAACCAGTCCGAAGTAGTGCTCATTGACAGGGAACTGCTCCGAGCCAATTTCTTTCTCCAAAGTGGAGGCATTGGCGCCCTGAAAACATAAACACACCCGATTTTGTGGATTTTTTCAGCAATATAATCTAAAAAACATACATTTATTGTATTGGGACACCCAAATTTCCCAGCAGGCACAAACCTGTTCCAGCATGACAATACCCCTGAAACCAGCTCCATGAAGATCCTCACCTACATCAGTACCTGACTTTACTAACAACCTTGTGGCTGAATGAATCTTCACAAATCTTCACAAAATCTAGTGGAACATCTTCCCAGAAAAGCGACGCTTATTTAAAAAGCAAATGGGGACTAAAGGTAGAACGGGATGTTCATTATCTTCTGCTCAGGTGTCCACAAACTTAAGTTCCTTTACTGTAGCTTTGAGGACAATCACCCTTCCGTCTGCCTTTCGCTCAAATAGAATCGGCTTGAACAAAAGCAACGGCGAAAGTTCACAACTTGTTGACGTGTAAATGACCATCATTTTGTACACGTGAGCACGTGAGAATAAGGGTGACTGGTAAGTGGAACTCGTTCGTTAAATAGACTGACTGGAAATTCGGAATCTAAAGTAAAAGAAGAGGTTCAGAACTTCACTTCATGACAACCTTCATAAAAAAAAAAAAAAACCAGGACTCAGTCTGATGTTATGCTAGAATCCGATTCCATCTGCTCTTTCGTGCAGTTCTTCATCTCCTACCTGGTCTGGATGTATATAGATATTTAAAGCATTGTTTTTACATATTAGTTTTGAATTAATTTTCATCCACATGAAAAGAAAAAAAGGAATAAAGAAGATTTGAAAACATTGTTGAAATGTGACAGGGTTTCAATCGCCTTCGAGAATTACAGCCTTTCGATTGGTTACCACTAGAAGTATGACGGCACACACGTATTCGTACCGAATTGTTTCTGTACAGGGATTTCGGGAGTTAAAACAGGGGTTCCCTCAACAACCTATTACCCACAAGTTTGTTTACTCTCCATTTCGAGGGAGAGAATTAATAAGGGATGAAAGGAAGGAAGACATTTGTTAAAGTCTCCTTTTTTAAAGTACAGCAGTTAAGTAGATTCGATTTTCAGTAAATTAAATATTAAATGTAAAACACACACACAGACACACAGACACATTATATAAATATATATATATGTATCCGCAAAAGGGATCTAAAAAATTTTAATTGTGCCGATTTGATTACTCATTTTAATCAATCAAATAAAAATTTGCATTGCATATTCTATTTTTAATAAAAAATAAAATAAAATAACTTTAGAATCGAGGTACGTCCCGAACCACACCCCTAATTACCACTGAACACAAACATCACTAGTAGAACAAACTGCTTTTATATTCACTGCAAAAATAAAAAAAATGAGTTGAAGGTGGTGACTGTACTTCATACACTATTAGGGATAATTATATTCATATTTATATAACTAAGCAGTTAAGGGCCTTGCTCGAGGGCCCAGCAGTGAAATGGGGTAGTGCTGGGATTCGAACTTACAACCTTTTAATCCGAAGTCCGACGTTTCAAACACTTCCATTTATACCAATTATACATTTCTGCAGCTGGAGAGCACTTCACTTTGCTTTTTGCTGAAGTCGCAGACGTGGTAATACACGTGGTCAGAACGGGGACTGAACGTGAAATGGAAAAAAGCATAAGGTCAAGAGTTCACAAACTTCTGCCCATATCGTGTGCGCATAAAGCTGAAGTGAAAATTTCACTGTATGAAACTGATTCTAATTAAAAGCTGTTTGTAGGTTTTTGCTATCAAACTGTGTCCCGTTTCGTCACGTGGCCTAATCAGATCAGGTGCATTGAGCTGCCGTGGGATATAAACTCACGTCCTTTCCTTCACCTGGAAACCGACTGAAGCCGCACCTGAGCACGAACGCAGTTTCTTCACCTGCACCATGATGGAAAACACGGCAGGGTTCCTGTCAGATCCACTAAAATCTGCACAGTACATGAAAGCACTAAGAAAAAGCAGAGCGACAGAATCGAGTTTCTGCTGAAAGCTCTTCCACTTCTTCTTTCTCAGCTTTTTTTTGGTTGATGCTGCACATTTCTAACCCTCGTTTCTCGTTTTCTGGTACGTGGGTTTGATCAGAACTCATGGCGCATATACAACATATGAACATGATAAAGAAATCGGATTTTAGCTCTATATAACTATAGAAATGAAACTCATATATTTAAAGCAGCTTCTGCACCTGACGCACAGCACGACGACTCGACTTCTTTGATGGACACTTGTTCAGAGTGGAACCCGTCTTGGAAAACCTCTGTATGACCCCGACCCCTGTACTGTTACTCAGTTTCCGGGTGTTACTGATCTTCTTATAGCCTCTGCATCTTTGTGGAGAGCAACATTTCTAATACTCATATTCTCAGAGTTCATTACTGCTCTAATACATGATACACATATTTGTATGGTTCTGACAAGCAGACAAAAACATGTGGCTTTACATGGTAACATGACATACAGCTGTGATCACTGAGGGTGTGCTCACTTCTGTGAGATTCTGTATGAATAGTGCATCTCTCTAAAGAGTTAGTGCTCAAACTTTTTTCTATTGAAGGCCAGAAATTAAACATGATGGACTTTTATTGTACATATGTGTGTAAATAAATTAAAATAGTGTATGTATATTATTAAGTATTTATAATACAACTTAGATGTGTGTTACTACAAGAACAAACAGGCCAGTTCTCTCTCTCTCTCTCTCTCTCTCTCACACACACACACACACACACACACACACACACACACACACACACACAGCTTTACTCTTTACACTGCATTCATGTCCATGAGTCGAGCTTGAGGAAGTGTCAACAGTGACGAAATGGTACGGTCCGTCGTAGGGGTGTTCAATAATTCTGATTTACGAGTCTTTCTAAACTGGGCGTGGAAACACATTTTAATGTTGATCGTCCGATTTTATTAACTTGTTTCTGTTTAAAAGACACTTTAAACCTTTTGTCTTGACTTTGTTTTGGGAAAGATTAAGTCTTAAATAAGGGCGTCGGACCCCCTCCCTTAAAAAAAGCCAAAGTGTATGTTCCGGTGGTGTCACCTACACTACATCTTATACACACAAATATATAAATACATTATTCATATTATTATCTGATCCCTATAATAAAATCGCATGTCAAGGCACAAATATATATGAGGACAAAGGACATTTATTACATATTCTGTGTGATTTTCTGTGATTATTACTTTGAGCACAATCAGTAGAGATATTACCGCAGTAATAACACCGCCATTGGGTTTCAGGGTTATTTGTTGATATCGTGCGCTTTAAGAGGAAAAACCGGAGCATTTAAACGCGATAATCATAATCAATATCGTGACTATTATAATTTAAAAATCGTGTGTGTAATTTTGCTGTGCTTCGGTGCAGTTCAGTTGTCACTACAGGCTGGGAAATGCTTCATGCTAAAGCTACAAGATGCAGAAAACCCGCAGCCCTCCGCTTTGCGGTTGCAGAGTCAAAAGTAAATCTCACACGCCCGCACACACACATTCACACATACACACACAATCGCAGCAAAACGCCCAATAAAAATCGGATTCCACCTCGGAATAATAGAACAGTGCGTTATTAGGCCTACGGAAACATCCCCACTTGGCGCACAGGGAAAAACACACACACACACACACACACACACACACACACACATTGCACGCAGGATCCCCAGGAGCGTAAACCATCAAATAGCTTTCTGAGTCAGGATCGTGAAATACAGCGAACCGCCCCCTGATAGAGAGCATGTTAAAAATAAACAATTCGCTTACCATGGTACAAAAAGAGGCAAATTTGGAAACTGTCATTAGGATTTCCATTCGGCCAGCGCCATCTTCCACCCAATCACCGCGCGGAGGCGAGAACGAGTCCCCCGCTCAGGACCGGCCGCACGGCACTAACCCGCCGGCTGTGTTCCAAAAACCCTCCCGGATTACGTCTGTGTGCTCTACTTAGGGCGCCTCAGTGCTTTACAACCTACGCACGTAGTGCACTCCTGTAGCGCCTGTTGTGTGGTTTGGAACTCCGCCGTGATGGACAAACCACCGGGTCTTAGCGCTGGGTACGAACACAACCTTCCGTGAACACCTGTGTGATTTGACATGTTTGGAAATAAAATCGAATCAAATAAAAATAACGAGGCTCCATTTTGCTTAAGGAGGGTCTTCGACGTCCGCGTTATCAATTGAGAAAACGTAACACGTATTAAAAATAAAATTATTATAAAGAAATAATAATAATGATGATATAATAAAAGTTAATTTCAGACAGAAATACGTTTTATAACAAGACCCTAGCATATATTAGCTGTCTGCTAATCCTGGGGACACCAAACGAAATTTGAGTTTTATAGTAAATTTTTGGGCGCATAGCGTCACATTTATAGTACACAATTTTACTCAGGCGATTAACAGAGTCGCCTATTTTCCTCCTTAGAAGGCCGAGCCGAAGGACCCCCAAATTCTCTTTCCGCCCGAACCGCCATCTTGCGAGCACCCGGGGGTAAGATGTACTCCAGTAATTGTTCATAAAAACGGAGATTTGCTCAAGTTTATAGAATTGTAACCTCTCGGAGATGTAATAATTAGCTTTTTATTCAGGGTTGGGTTTAAAAAGCGGAGTCTGGCTGCAGTTAAGTAGTGAAAATTAATGAAAAAAAGATGGAGTCCGGGAGCGTTCGCGTGGCTGAACATGTGGGTGAAGGGAACGCTGTAATTCGAATTCAATTTTAATTCGAATTAATCGGCTGGATATTTCCACATTCACGTGATGCATTTACACACGTGTTGTACAGCACAGGTCTGATCTAGCACTGTGGTAAAGGCAGTGATTAGTGATGACTGCTGATGGTTATTAATATCTTTGTGCATTAGACATTGAAAGTCCGATCCAAAGACACGTGAATAGAAATAGTCTTTTAATAATTTAATAAACTAATAACTATTCAGGTCGTTTCAATGGTCTAGTGATCATATTGACAGCTTTGCACACTGCTGTCTTAATACACAGACATGCCTGTAATCTGTTCTATTGTGTATCCTTCAATAAAATGTCTCTTCCTTTTGTTTACTTCTAGTAATCAGGCACCATGACGAACACAAGAGGCAAGAGGAGAGGAACCAGGTACATGTTTGCCAGGCCCTTCCGCAAGCATGGTGAGTGAAATCATCCTCTCAGTATTGAATGAGAAGAGAGAGGAAAAAGGACTGTATTTGTAACATCTCCTTCTTCTTATCACAGGTCCAGTTCCTCTGTCCACTTACATGCGCATCTACAAGAAGGGTGATATTGTTGATATCAAGGTGAGTGAAGTGACTTGTGGTTTGAAGTGTTAAGTGTAGTTTGGGATTGGGTTCGAGTGTCCGATTGTTCTGTCTGATGGAGAAGAAAATCTCATGTTCAACCATTCAATCCATCCAGTTAGAAGTCCAGTTGACATGAGTGAAGGTTCCGATTAACCACACCAGGAAGACTGAGAATCTTCACAAAGAATTGAGGCTGTTTGAACCACCTGGTTTACAACCGCGATCACCAGACACTTGATAATCCTTATTTGTGTAACAGCATGTTGCAGTTCGGTTCATCTCTTTGTTTCCTGAAGGCAATTTCGTAGACGCAGACTTTCAAAGACGGACACTCGTTTTCCAGGTGGAAGTGATCCAGGCTTGTGATCCGCTCAATGCGCAGTGCAGGAACACGGGCGTTTTCAGACGCTTTTGGTGCGCAGGATCATATTTTAGGAAACGATTGAATACGAAAGCATGCATGCGGCACTGTCCACGTTTTTTTAGCGGAGGGGATAAATAAATGTGATACGACTAGGAGTTCTGTACAGAGCGCCAGATGGGAGGAGGTAAAACTGATGATGCGTAGTTCAGGGAATCAACCAGTGCTCTGTGCTCTTCACCCAAAACCTGAGAAAACTTCACCATAAATATCTGCTTCCTCCCTGTACTTTTACTTCCCTGGTTAGCAATCGGCTCAAGACGATTGATCAAGTGTTTCTCAAAATCTCCATTTAATCAAATGAATATAGAAATTAAAAGAATGAATGCAGGTGGGTGGTGGTGGTGGGGGTTAGGGTAGTCTAATCTACCTTGAGAATACATCGTTTAATTGTATGGTCTGTTCCAACCCTGCTCTCTGCTCCTTTGCTGTTGATAGGGCACAGGCACCGTTCAGAAAGGCATGCCTCATAAGTGCTACCACGGCAAAACGGGACGCGTGTATAATGTCACACAGCACGCTGTAGGCATCATCGTCAACAAGCAGGTCAAGTAAGTAGAACTTCACTACAACTACCCTTGAATTGGTATCCAGATCATGCTGACTCTAATAACTTTGTCTATATTTATTACATTGCTATAAGCCAAAGAAAAGGGGCCCAAAAAAACATTTCATGTTCCATTTACCCCCATCTTCACTTTACCATAAGGACCCCTGTGTGTCCTTTGTGGTCATTCATGTGGGGGATAGAAGTCCTCCTTATGCACCCTGGCCAGACTGAGGTGTCTACTCCAGATTGTCAATAAGGACACACGTGTACGTTCCGCCCCCTGAAAGGTTTGCAGGCGAATCGGTTCCTCGCTGACCTTCTTTATTTTCCTCTCACAAGGGGCAAGATCCTGGCCAAGAGAATCAACGTGCGCATCGAGCATGTGAAGCACTCAAAGAGCAGGGAGAGCTTCCTGCAGCGCATCAAGGAGAACGAGAAGAGGAAGCTGGAGGCCAAGGCCAAGAACACCTGGGTGGAGCTCAAACGCCAGGTACGCTGCAAGAGCGCGGTCCATACAACACCTTATTGCGTGGTTTGCAATCAAGCTCTAATTATAAGATCGGTCTAGAACATTTGGATTCAGTATAAGATGTGCAATCTAATTTTAATATACATGCTGCAGTGTCTCACAGGTTGCTCATGTTTTTAGGCTGATTTACTTGATTGTGTGTTTTTAAATGTCTTCTCTTTTCTTCTCTGTATAGCCCGCTGCCCCTCGTCCAGCCCACTTCGTCAGCACCAAGAACAACGAGCCCCAACTCCTGGAGCCCATCCCCTACGAGTTCATGGCATAAATCTGCTGACCGAATAAAGATCTTTATACACACACACCTGTCTGTGGATCGGTTTTTATTCATCACTAAACTCTTGTAGTATTAATGCATAAATTGAGAATTTTTGGAAATAGTGCAGGTGATTAACTTGATGTTTTGCACTTTTGAGCTGTCAAATGTTATGTATTTGATGTAATTTGATTGGCTCGCTGCACCTTTTGTGCCTCGGTTTTAGCTGGAAACGGGCAAGATGAGGCATCAAGGAAGATGAGTTTATTTATTTCAGGGGGAAAATTCCCTGAAGAGGCTTTAAAACTTTCGATTATTTCAATGTTTGTGGAGGTCGGTGACTCCGTGCTGCTATTATTCACCCAATCTGCATAAATGTGGTATTTTCTTGCAATAGGGAATATTTTTATATACAAGTGTTTAAAAAGCTGATGACCAAGGAGGAGGTTTATGGATGTGAGGGAAGACATGCAGGTAGATGGTTTGAAAGGGGCAGATGTAGAGGACAGGAAGGGTTTGGAGACTGATGATCTGCTGTGGCGCCCCCTAATGGGAAGAGCCGAACAAAGTGTTTAAAAAGCTGTCTTTTCCCTTCCCTCCCCTCCCCTCTCATGGGAAAGTTGTTCAGTTCAATAAACACCAGGGGGCAGTGTAGGTAAACTAAAGCTTTTTTAATCGTCCAACTCTGAAGCAGAGGCGCATGTTTGGCAGTGGCGTGGAGGTTTTCATAGAAGCCAGAAATAAAAATACCACGGACAGCAAGTTTAAAACATTGCAATGCTGAATTTCTCTTTAAGCGATTCTATAAATGACTGATTGTTTTGAAAACTTTCAGTTTTTGTTTTTTTTACCATTTGCTTAATGTTATTACATCATAACATATCACATATAACCAGCAAACTGATTCTCAGCATTGTTAGTCATAAATTGTTCTACAAACCACCATTTCCTCATTAACACTCATTCTACAGCAAAATCACCCCAAATTGTACATAAAGTAAACAGTGGGGCGGTGCTCTGTATGTTTGTGCTACAGATCAACACACATCATCTGTGTGCTGAACATAAAACCTTATTTCAGTTAAATCAGCCATCACTTTTACATACTACATTTGTCTGGATTTTAGACTGAATTTAACCACTGGATATTTGGCCAGACATGTATAGAATATCACCAAGATGTTAGCAGATTTTCTAGAACGTGAGGTAGGGCCTCCATGGATCGGACCTGTTCGTCCAGCACATCCCACAGATGCTTGACTGGATTGAGGTCTGGGGAATTTGGAGGCCAAGTCAATGCCTAAAACTCGTTGTTTAGCTCCTCAAACCATCCTGCACCATTACTTTTGCTTTCTGGCAGGGTGCGTTATCCTGCTGAAAGAGTTCACAGCCATCAGAGAATACAGTTTCCATGAAAGGGTGTACATCCATGTGGATGGCATAATAGAACTTTGCCCAAAGCATCATATCGCATCTGCTGGCTTGCCTGCTTCACAAAATGCATACTGGTGCCATGTGTTTCCCAGGTAAGTGACACATGTATCAGTGAGCCTTGGCGGCCCATGACCCTGTCACCGATTCTCCACTGTTACTTCCGTGGACAACTTTTGAGATACTGACCACTGCAGATACTGACTGCTCAAATCCTTTCACTCGCCCATTTTTTCTGCTTCTAACACATCAACTTTGGGGACCGAATGTTCACCTGCTGCCTGATAAATATATCCCACCCACTAACAGGCACCATGATGAAGAGAAGGAGTAGGGACAGTATAGTACAGTAAATATTCCAGCAAAACAGAGCAACTACTGTAATGTATAAACTTTCAACTATAAGCTCTGTTTCAAAATTGGAAGAAATACACGCTCCAACACTGAGACAACTGAACTCTGTCAACCGCTGGCGAGAGTCAGGCACCTCACAGGGTGGGAAATAAAAAATGGAACCCGCAGAAATAAAATATTTGTACAGTTTGGTTTTATCGCTAAGTCGAACCATTGTAACTCCGGGACTAACAAACTTGTAGTCCTGTAGATGTTCCACAACATGTAAGTGTATAATATATGTTGGTGTTTATTAATTATTACTACAATGTAGGTAAATCACTGTATTATATAAGGAATAAAACATTGTGTGTGTGTGTGTGTGAAAGATTCACTATACAAACAAATCCATCCTTTTCTTTGATAAGTAAAATCCCAAATACAGTTACTATAGAAACATTAAACAATAAAACAAATACAATTATTATAAAAGTTCATTTCTTCTGGTGTCTGTTGTAACTGACCAGTCAGAACTGAAAAGAATAATCCAAAACTAGTTGCAGGTGTTGATCATTTTATATATTCCTTATAGATAAAAAAAAAAAACCCAGGGGTGCCAATACATTTGAAATTGACTGTAAGAGTTTTTTTTTTAAACAACAATGAGAAGCAGGTCAGAAAACAGAATGTACCAGGACTGATGCTTATTAAGATATTTGTGTGCTTATTGTGCAGACGGGCCACTTCAGGTGTGACCTGTTAGTGTGTGTGTGTGTGTGCGCATGTGTGTGTGTGTGTGCGCATGTGTGTGTGTGTGTGTGTGTGTGCTGTTCAGTGCTCTGACTGTGTTGACGTTCTTTGTGTAACCAGAGTGGCTGAATGGTTGACTGGATATCTGACAAATATGTTATCTCATTCCTGCTCAGTAAATTTACCCAATATTTACTTCAATTAGGGTTTCCTGAGATAGGAGCCACGAGAGAGAGAGAGAGAGAGAGAGAGAGAGAGAGAGAGAGAGGTCTGATTTGTTCTCACAGACAGTTTTACTTCTATTTACTGTAATTCACATCACCCACAATATTCACTTCTATGAATTTGCTGAATTGTATCAGCACTAAAACTTCTGCTTATGTTCTGCTTGACCTCATGATATCACCAAAGTTTTTTTCTCACATCTAACATGAATCTGCCTCGGTCTCTGTGTGGTTAGTCTTTGCTGGACACACAGGCCTGAGTGTGAGTACGGAGACGATAAGGGGAAAGGGTCAGCGCATTCTGTGAGAACGTACAGGAACAGGCTGATAACCTCTGCGAATGCTGCGCATATCCGTTGTCCACGAAGGGCAGATGATAGTCTGTCCTGTGCTATCATGCAGGTGGAGGTACAGCCACATATTTAACCAGTTGAATGCAGGTGACCGGGTCTCGCTGAGCCAAAAGCCAAAGCAATCCATCAGCGAGTGACACGTTGACCCGGTATCGATAAGGGAATTCTTGTGCATGTTAAACAGCAGCCTGTACGTATGTAAACACAACATACTTATATATACTTAAATATATATATGTTCATAAGTACGTATAAGGGGAGTATAGCAGCTGAATTTATTTTGTCAAGAAATTACCGAAATGCACAAATCTGACAGTTACACCCTGGCAATAAAACTCTATAAAAAATTTTTATAAAATGTTGAAATAAATAAATAAATCTTACATCTGAGCATTACAGTGAATTCCCAGTGAATTAGTTATAAGTAACTGTAAGGTATTTTTGTGGTATAAGGAAATAACATACTATTATGATGTGATTATAAAAAATGCAGAACGTGCACCAAAAGATATAATCATCCTCTGAAATCCTATGCAATTCGTGAAAAAAACGTTAATTGTATATAGAATCTGATTAAATAGTTCTGTTTGGTTTATATGTGAACTATTACCTCAACATGTTCCTCTTGTATAACCTGCCATGGTGTCGTAACCGTAATAAGTGTCAGTGTTAATACGGTGAGACCAAAATCTGAAAGAAATGGTTTAAACTAGTCTTATACCACAGTGCTCCTGAATTTTCAAATCAGATTGGAGGGACGGTGTTGATTGTTATTCAAACGATTGGTTTACAGTACAGACCAAAAGTTTGGACACACTTTCTCATTCAAAGAGTTTTCTTTATTTTCATGACTATGAAAATTGAAGAGTCACACTGAAGGCATCAAGGGCTATTTTACCAAGAAGGAGAGTGATGGGGTGCTGCGCCAGATGACCTGGCCTCCACAGTCACCGGACCTGAACCCAATCGAGATGGTTTAGGGGTGAGCTGGACCGCAGAGTGAAGGCAAAAGGGCCAACAAGTGCATCTCTCGGGGAACTCCTTCAAGACTGTTGGAAGACCATTTCAGGTGACTACCTCTTGAAGCTCATCAAGAGAATGCCAAGAGTGAAAACGGTGGCTACTTTAAAGAACCTAGAATATGACATTTTTCAGTTGTTTCACACTTTTTTGTTATGTATATAATTCCACGTGTTAATTCATAGTTTTGATGCCTTCAGTGTGAATCTACAATTTTCATAGTCATGAAAATAAAGAAAACTCTTTGAATGAGAAGGTGTGTCCAAACTTTTGGTCTGTACTGTATATATTAGCAATATATTATAATTTCTATTGTAAATACCAGTGAGAAAAGTACTATATTCTTTAAGACCAATAATTTAAAACATACACATAATTGTAGATGTGGTAAAGTCTTCTTACTGTCAGTAGGTTTCCCACCATATACAAGGCTTCTGGACTTTGCACAACCCGGTTTCTCTGACAAGCTGGGTTTTGGTTGTCATATTAATTTTAAAAGAAAAAAAAAAAAAAACACTGGTGAGGACATTAAATGCAAATATAAATGGTTCAAAATGTATAAAGTGTCATTTGCTAATTGTAATCCGTAGAAAAATAGCCCCGGCAATAAAAGCCACCAATATTATAGAGAAATACAGTATAACAGAGCGCTGCATCACAGACAAGAACCACATACAGCAAGAATGAATGTCATCACTAAAGCAAGAAAACCAATAAACACAATCCAAGTCTCCTTTCACTGCAGCCACAGCTGCACCGGCTGCATACATCATTTCTTGCAAAAGCATCAGTTTTAACCTCATAAAATGACCCCATGTTTTTCACTCATTTTTGTGAATTTGTGCATTACGGGTTTTCTGGGGATTTGAAATAAAGGCAAATGACTTTTTGTGCAAATTCTACAGAAAAAATACAATGCACAGAAACATATCAGAGATTGCTACAGATTCGGTTTTTGAGCACTGACCAGTGCGCCCTGACCATCCAATCAAAGGACGTGAAAATGCAGACGTTATTGGATGCCTGCTAGATGGCCCAAGTGCTGTCAACTCGAAATCTGATTGGTGAAAGCAACAGCATTCAAGCAGCATGTATGGCTGCACTGTTCTAGTGATTCTAGTGATTTCACATTTTATTTTCAGTCATTTGGTTCATTTTGTTTCTTTAATCCTTTTATCACCTTCATAGCATCTATGGGAGTCACGTGACAAAAGAATGAACAACTCGGACCACAAGATTCATGAGATGAACCACTCAATTCTGTTTCCTGTGTAATGTACTGCATCATGGGAGTCACTTGTAAATCACAAATGACTCGGACTAGAAGAGCTGCGAGGTAACTACCTAATTCTGTTTCCTTTACATAATCTACAGAGATTTTGCTTTGGTCATGCGCGTCCAATAGAAAATGACAATTTCTCGTTCTTCTGAGTCACATTAAAGACTCGTTCAACATAAACAAATCGTTCATAAACAGACACTACTTGAAGTAGCGAGCCCGAGAGAAAAGCTATGAAATAAAGAGAATAGACTATTGGGAATAATTGAATACTTATTAATGGAAAATAATCTACTTTGAGTTGATAACAGTGACACTGCAACACATCACCCCATTGCTGATTCGTTTCCTGTCTTAGCACGCCAACAGATGTTTTATTCATTATATATTATTGTAGTGCAATTATGATTCCAAGAAGCAGATTGTACCGATTGTGTAACATGGGATTTTAGTGATTTAGCACCAGCGGTGCCAGAGGAGCCGAGAGGTGCTGACTCATAAGCAGTTACTGATTGAATAAAGCAAGAGTAAATAGACTCAAGGGAAGAGGAGAGCTGAGAAGGGGCAGGGGGTGGATGTGTATGTGTGTGTTGTATTTGTGTGTGTATGTGTAGTGGTGGTAGTGGTGGTGGGAGGGGCTGTGGGGTTGTGCTGGGGAGTGGATGAAAGCAGTCATGGAGTACGAGCTCCTTAATCATGTCCACTTGGCACACACAGATTGAGGCCGTCAGGCAGCAAGGCAGCCATATCGAACTTGCGTTACATATTAACCATTGCGACAAGCAAACATGCAAGATTAGCTGATAGGAAGACATTATGCTGTCTTGTCTTCTTCATTTGTATTTCTTGAGGTCCATCTATATTCTTCTATGCCCTTTGGTAGTGGTAGATTACAGTACAGGAAGCAAACGACTGATGTGAAGGTTTAACCGAGAGCCTGGCTGTGAAATAAACTCCAGCAATGGCCAAGAGCCAAGTATTTGTCTTTTTTTTGTGCTTATTGCTGGTTATCAGTGCAGAGCCATGGTCATTCAGATACAAAGGCAGTTTTATTGATCATGTCCACAAAAGGGTTGGGACACTGCAGGACCGGATGGGCAGGAAGACGAGGAAGGGCGGGGATTAGATAGCAGGAAGGCTGACTCCAATGTTATGGTTTGGTTTGAAAGGTGAATATGCACAGCTAGAGATCGACTAGAACACATGAAAAGGAAATTAATAGTGTTTGGGTTTAATCAATGGGCACCAAAGCTGGAGAAGCTCACTTTAAAATGTCATGTTACAAGCTAAAATAGCTTTGGTAAAGCAGTTAGCTACACTATAAGTTAAAGATGAAAAGTAACATCCGAACAGAGAAAAATCGATTGTGGCTTTTTGCAGTTAATAAGAGTGCTGACTTTACATTAAATTCTGGAAATATCTAGCTAGCGATTTGTGTCATGCTACGGTGCTTGCACTACATAGTGAAAAATACATCCATATCCTGAACAAGCAAATTTTGTTTTAAAATACTTTACAATACTAAAAATGTTACTTAAGATTTTAGCATTGCTACTTAAAGCTAGCTGCACCCCAATGCTGAATTTTACAGCACCATGATATCAATGCTGCATAACACATTAATACAAAACCCAGAGTTCTGTTTAAATATCACCTTTGTGTTGATAAAAAAATCCTACACTGAAAAAATATGTCCATAACACAACCACACCAAAATACACTTTATAGCTGAAATCTTGTCAAGAAACATCTGCCAAGATGTTCCACTAGATTCTGTAGGGTGCTTGTAAATATCTGTGCTCATTTGGACACAAGTGTGTTAGTAAAGTCATGTTCTGATGGAGGTGAGGTGAAGAGGTCTGGGGTGCAGTCAGGGTTCCAAGTCATCCCAAAGGTGTTCAATAGGGTTTAGAGATCTCTAGCAGGAGATCTTCCACACACATCCAACACATGTAAACCATATATCATGGAGCTGGATTTAGTGCACAGGGGCATTATAATGCTGGAACAGGTTTGGAACTCCTATTTCAAGTAAAGGGAAAATAAAATGCATCCAAAGATGAAAAGTCGTGTCCAAATACTTTTTTCCATACAGTGTGTATGCATTTCTTATGAAACAAATACACACCGTAAAAATTTGACAGCTATTAAACTTGCAGGTTCAGTGCAAAAGTAAACATCCCTTCAGAACAGAACAGTTCATTCAATCACTGATGCATAATAAATGAATGTTAAGATTTTAAGAGTTAAAATATACATTAGATCAGATGTCTGCATGTTCTTATTTTATTTTATCTTTATGAAAGCTGATATAACTACCTGATTTGATATTCTGCCACCAAAACAAGTCTGCAGGCTGAAAGTCTCACACAAAAACGTTATTTTTTGTGAATTTCCCGTCTGCTTTGAATTACGTTTAAAGGATTTCTTGAATATTTCCCATTTCTGTGGGTTTCCCCAGGGTTTCCTTCCAAAATCTAACTAGTATTGTAGACTTGCTTTATTTACACTTAGGTTTGAATGTATGTATGTATGTATGTATGTATGTATGTATGTATGTATGTATGTATGTATGTATGTACGTACGTGTGTGTGTGTGTGTGTGTGTGTGTGTGTGTGTGTGTGTGTGTGTTTGAATGTTTCATCCAGTGATCCCAGGATAGTTTTTGGATCTACTAAATGAGTATCTGGTTACACCTACTCTATCAAACATATAATATAAATAATATAGATTTTCCACTTCAGTCTTATAAGGAGATCCCATAATTTATACGCAACTGTATATTAGCACATCAACTGGAATATTATCTGCTCCAAATGATTTTTAATAATTTCCATAATGGGGTGTCTTTACTTTTGAGATGTAAAACAGAGCCATTTAAGTTCATAATATCAAGGTATCTATTAAATAAAAGCATAAAAGCATGTCATAATTAGGTTGCTCGATATCTATATTAATATTGTAAGACATGAGTGGACAGGATGTATGTGCTATTTTATTATTTCGAGATCTGTTAATCTGCATTATTTACAAACTTTACTATCATTACTATCAGCTGCAGAGTTGACGAGGGTTAAGGGACATCGAAAGATGTGATGAGTCATTATTGACATGTAATGCTGATAAATACGTCTGTTTTGGGACTAATGGAAAAAAATGGCTGCTGTAATTCAAACGGTATCAGTAAACTTTAACAGTCATCGATAAACTATAATTGTGCATCATAAATTCTGTGTTGGTTATTATTAGTTGATCATGAATGGCAGTCCTTCAGACACAGATGGATTCATTCCAGGAGCCAGTCTTGACAGTTTAATACCCTCTATCAATCTTTGTCCGACGATCCCTAAGACCTTCATCCCCAATCACATGGTTTTACACACCAGCGGATGTAAAGACACACACACACACACACACACACACACACACACACACACACACACACACACACACACACACAGTGCAAAATCAGACAGTTTAACTCAAACATCATGATAGATCCTAACAGACTATGTGTATCTCCACACCATACATTTTCACATTCATTTGAAATCCTGTATTTATTCTCTTTATTTTTACATTAATTTATTTTTGATTAATCTGTAAGTTATTTATGACATTTTTTTAAAAGATAATAAATGTTAACTCTTGATAATGATGAGACTTTGATTATGAAAGTACTATGTTTCCTCAATTTCCATCATTGATTTACCTCTTTGTGTCACATTCCCTTCCAGCCATTAATTATATTAATATTTTGTTAAGATTCGCATTTTTACAATCGTCTCTGAAAGAATCCTAACAGCTCCCAGCTCCTTAATACTGGGTTAATGTCTCCATGGAGTTTCAAATTGTCCCAGGATTTGTCTTCCCAGGATTCTGGGAGGAATCTGATATTCTTCTGGGGTTCTGTGGTTTCCATCCACCAACTATTTACATACTGGTAGGTCAAGTGGTGACCGTAAATTGCTCCTCGGTGTGAATTTGTGTACATGTCAATCTACAAGGATATTCCCACCACACACACATTGCTCCCAGGATACACACCAGGTCCACCACAGCCTGTGGATCAAGTGCTTAATGGTGTGGAATTAATTAATCTTTGATAAATTTAGGCAGTGTTAATGAAATCATTTAACAGAATTAAACAAGAAATTAAATCAGTTAATTCATAATAGTGCAGAAAGCCAAGCAGGTCAATGCATTAAGACAATTTATTTGCATAGGATAGGGCATACACTTTACTGTCTCATGATAATTCAATCATTAACGAACAGGAAAATATACAGGAAAAAACACATGCATAACACAATAAAGTGGGATATATAAAAAATATCTTTGAATTCAGCAATTGAGGATAATTTAAGTGCTTCAGATTAGTAATGGGTTTGTATTTTTTTTAATGTGACTCTAAATACAGTGTGATTTGTTCATTTTTTACTGGCATCATAAAATCTTTATAGGTTTTGTACAGGAAACAGAATCGAGCAGTTTATCTCATGAGGACTCTGGCTGGAGTTGTTTGTTCTTTTGTCACGTGACTCCCAAAGACGCTAAATCTAAATTATAAATTTTTTTGTCCGATTCTTGACAATATTGTTACAATAATTATGGGATGCATGTGACATGAACTAAGGATATGGACCAGAAGATATGAGAGGTGAAGCTCATTCTGTTTATCATGTGTCCTTAGCTGCATTGTCATATTTTCATTATTGAAACTATAGTCTAAGTTTGTGAATGTAGACGTGTTGGAGGATCTGTTTATTAAAAATGTACAACTTTGCATTTGATTTCTGATCAAAGGAACCAAATGAACTAAATGACTCCTAAAAAGATTCGTTCATTTTGATGAACGCGACTCACGAAAATGATTCGATCTTCCGATCAGAAGTATAGTCACGTGACGCGCACAGGTCGGTTTATGCTAATTAGGAATGCGCCATTATTCGCTGCAGTTTTGCTAATGAGATTTGTTTTAATTCTAATTTATAAAACCTGCGTGTACATAAACTGACTTTACAACTAATCCTGATTGTAATACATCTCTGTATCTATATTTCCTCGTGGTACCAGCGCTAAAAATACAATTCGGGTCTGATTGTGCGATAATGGTACAGTCCACGGTTAATAAAAAAGCAGCGAAAGCCGCGCTCTCAGTCGTCCGGCAAAAAAGGTAAACCTACTTGCCGCCGACTCACATAAAAACAATAAATAAAGAACAAGGCGAATTAATTAAGAATAAAATGGGCGAACGTTTCAAAGATCCGAGTAAGAACTTCGTGTGCTCTTTCTTCAACTGTAAAGCTTCATTTTCCAAGTCATGGAAACTGGAAGCTCATTACTGCAAACATACTGGGCTGGTAAGGGACAAACCCGGAAGTGAAGAGCATCACTGTGACCTTTTCAAATAAAAGTATTTAAATGATTAACAATTTAAATCTCTAGTATGCAAATGTAAATCTAATCTACTATATACTTTTCCATTGTTTGTTTTAATTGCCTTTATGTAACTCTTTGTAAGTCTGTGCCATGCAGTAGGCCACAGGTGCTTCTGTAATACTCTTCCTCCTCTCTGATGACCCTTATTTCCCTAAATTAGAGACCTTTTGCATGTGACAGCTGCGATAAAAGTTTTTGCACCCGCTATCAGCTCACCAGGCACAACCTGAGCCACAGTGGGAAGAAGCCATACCAGTGAGTACGCCTCGTCTTCCTCTAGAATCACCAGTCCCTTTAGACACACCTAATTTACCTGGTTTACTCATGACCTGCAGGTGTTTAGTGGATGGCTGTTTGGAGGGCTTTACCAGTACCACAGGGTTAAAGAACCACGTGGAACGTGTGCACCAGCACAAGGAGAAGCACTATGTAGTGAGTATAATGAACACCACACACACACACACACACACACACACACCATAGGGTGTGTCTCGTTTTCTACTTTCAACTTGTTTTCATTAGAGAGGGACTGGGAAGCAGGAAAAGAGAAGAATTTGTAAGAATCAAGACTAAACGTCAGTCACCTCGGGTGAATTTACTTCTTGACTGCATGTTGTGTAGACCACAGATTTTCCAAATCTGGTCCTGGAGATCTGGTCCAATTTTGGTAAACTAATCAGCTAATTACTAGCACTTAATGAGCTGGGTATGTTTATGCAAGGATTAAAATGCATTGTGTGGGTAATTTCCAGTCTGTATAAATGGGAGACATTTCTTTTCAAATGATTTTGCATGTTTCTGAAAGAATGCCCCGTTGTTGCTGCAGGCATTTTGAAATCGAGATTTTCATTGAAGGTGTTTTTCGACTTCTTGGTTGTCATTTTGTAAAATCAACACCATCCGAAACTGATACGTGTTTTGTTGCCACGTTTCATTTCAGTGCGACTACGAGGGTTGCTTGAAGGAGTTCCGTAAGAATAAACTGCTGAAGTCTCACAAATGTGAGCACATGAACCAGTTACCATTCGAGTAAGTAAGAACGGATCGTCTCTTGTGTCTCGTTATTTCGTCTGAACTTCATCAGATTTGTTTTGACTGAACTCTTGCAGATGTCTGTATGAGGGCTGTGGGAAGAAGTACGCTACCTCTACAAAGCTGCAAAAGCATGTGAAAGTGCATGATGGTAATCTACATTTAATAAAACATGTACCAAGTCTCTTGTCTGTATATTCAGTCAGTTCACGAATGTTTAATGTGCAGGTTATTCATGTGCTGAAGAGGGATGCACATTCCAGGGAAGAACGTGGACTGAGTATCAGGCCCACAGGAGAGCAGAGCACAGAGGTAACCTGCTCCAGCTGAGGAGTTCTTGTCTTTCGATCTTGTGCAAGTTGTAATCTCTTCTCTGTGCAGAGGTTCTGCAGTGCGACAGCTGCGCGAAGGTTTTCCATCAAGCCTGGTTTCTGAAGAAGCACAAACTCTTTGTCCATTTGGGTGTACGGCGTGTGTTCAAGTGCACCAAGGAGGGCTGTTCGAAAACCTACACCACACACTTCAACCTTCAGAATCACATTCTTTCCTTCCACGAGGGCAATCGCTCCTTCATCTGCCCTCATGATGGGTGTGGGAAAGGGTTTGCCATGGAGGTGAGAAATGGCTTACAAGTAACAGAGGGGAGATGATGAATCATTTATAGTCAAATGAATGTTTTTGAAATGAATTGCGTTTACAGGAAAGTCTAAAGCGACATGCTGTAGTCCATGACCCTCAGAAGAAAAAGATGCAGGTAAAAGCCATACACTAAACAATCGTTATCTACTGCACCACTGAACGGATGAGGATCTCACCATGTATCCCTTCACTTGGTTTCTAATCATTAGAAGATAATCCACAATAGTATGAAGGGCAAAATGGGCATGTATTAACCAAGATCATTGAGCAAGTGCTTAATTTATGAACAAAGCTTTAAGTACTCAGTAGCCTAAAGAATATTTAATATATATAAAATTTTTATGCTGAAGATATAAATACAATGTAATGCATAAAATAAATTTTTTTTTTTTTTGATTTTTCCTTCTCAGAACAAAGCCAAACGAGGACTGAAGAAGAAGAAACACACGATTCCGGTTTCGAACGCCTCTAAACTGTCTGCCGAGCTGCAAAACCTCTCGCTGAACAAATCCACACCCCAGAAGAACCAGTGAACAGTCATGTGGTTGATGATTTGCTTAATCAACACTAAATTCACTATCGAGCATAATTTCCTTTGAAATCACTAGTAAATAAACTCACTTCTCTGCACCACTGGCTTTCGTGTTCTATTACATTCTGAGGAATCGGATGGTAAAATGAGTAGCGTTTACATTTTAAGATTAGAAACAAGAAGGTTCTGTGACTTCTAACCTCAGTTCTTTATAGAGGGTTAGTAGTGGAAGTAGCTTCATCTCATCCGAGCCGAGATTCTAGATAGTTTCAGAAATGTAGACCGTGATGAGATGATTAAATTGGTAAGGAAATTTGTCTTCAAGACTAAATTTGAATCACTTATAAAATGATCATCATTCCAATATTAAATTGCCACCAAAATCTGACAGGATTTGTATTGAGGGGAATATCAATGGTTTTGTATTCCAAAGAATGTTTGCCAAATTCTTCTGTTTCATAAGAAACACATTTCTTTTGTTTTGTGATCTGCTCTGTGGATTATTGGTTCTCGGCAGAGCTGGAGCTTTAAAATGAGTCCTAATTTACCTTGATTTTTTTTTTTGGTACGTGCTACTTTTTGTTCCCATTGGAAAATATGGTTAGAGATCAGTGCTGGACAAAGTACACAAACCATGTACTTGAGTTAAAGCCATGTGCTGAGAGACACTCTGTAAAAGTGCTCCCTTTAAACTTTCACATGAGAAAGTATTTGCTTTCAAATGTACTATGATTTTATTATGGCTATAATGTTCCTATTATCATTTTTCACAAGACTCTTTACTTAATCAACTGTTTACGTGAAATGAGTCAAACACTAAAACTATAAACCTCAAAACCTTCAACATAAAAAAAAATTAATAAAAATGCCAATAAGGCCACAGGTGTTGAGGCAAGTTGGTCATATGTTTTTCATCATTATTCTTTCAAAAACTTCTGTTGAACTGATGCAGAACTGTGTTTGTGCTACGTTGATACTACAGAGGGGCAATCAAAACAAGTTCAAAAATAGTTTGAGTAAGACATTTGACTTTACTGAAGTCTTTCCATTAGGGGAGACTTTACATTTTAAAGTACAGATGCATTTGAAAATCTACTTCAATTGAATTACTGTACTTGCTTAATTCCTTTCCATCACTCCTTGAGAACGCTTATTGTTTTTAGGCCCAAAAGTTTGTCACTCATACGGAAGGAGAAATCTGGTTGCATCTTTAGTTTGCTTTCATATCTGCTAAATATTTCCTAAAAAAACTCAGCATAAATCCTGGCATGTAAAAAAAGGGTTTTAGCTTTTTTTTTGCCTGGATATCTTGAAGGTGGGACTGTTGATTCTCCGCTGCTGTGTGCTGCTAATCTTGGCAAGAACCAGGTCAGGTGCACTCTGTCAAACGTGACTCATGCAGGCTTACATAAATCAACCGAACTCTGTAAGCCGTGACCGCACACCCACACTGCAAACACTGAGCTTTATCAAGATTTATTTATTAAACACCTGTACACATACACATATTCAAACATCCTCACTTGTATTCACACTCGCACATACACACAAGTTAGAGATAACATCTATATATAAAACCCCTGGCAGGGTGGAGTCATGAGAAGGCCTTAAGGCTGCTTTCCAGAGGGGCGGGGCCTCCCTCATGGGCTTGGCAGGGTTCTTTAAGGCCAGGTTTTTATTCAGCATCGAGTGAACGTTCAAGATTTTGAGACTCGCACTGACACTATGGCATCCGTGGCACAGCAGAAGGGACACAGGAATGATAAAACGCTTGGATGCGAAGACGGATGGACTACGCCAGACTACCAGGCCAGGAGACGACGGTGAGCCCCACCCGACTGCGCTGTTCCTTCAGCATGGGCACGAGGGCCGAGTGACTCATACCTGCTGTGGGAAGTCCGTTCACTGCCACGATCATGTCTCCACACCTGAGGACAGGGACAGCATTATTAGGATGTGATCAGAAAATAATGCACTCAAAAATGTATTTGAAATAATGCAAATTTTATTCGAAATGGATGCGAGAACGCAAGAATTGCTTTCGCTGTTCGTTCGTTTATCCTGTTCTGGTGTCTAGCATTCTCAAAGTAAGCCAGGATTTAACAGATTTTTGTTTTACACATACATGTAAAAAAAGAAAAAAAAAGACATTACATCGGGGCAAAATACAAGCTCAGCTTGTGCTCTCATGTAGCAGATTCTTCCAACCTACTAATGCAAATCAACACCCAGACCCAGTGTGCTAATCCAGCCAGATTTTCAGATTTTTGTATGTGTAGTAAAGCTGTTTCTAGGCCATTTGATTAGTGTACCTGATCGAACCCAAAAAACAAATCACAAATGTTTTAATACACCGATCAGGCATAACATTATAACATTATGAGTAAAAAACAGCTAAGCAAACATGTTGTCCTCAAAGTTGTTGTGTTGGAAGCAGGAAAAATGGGCAATTGTTGTGGGCTGTTCTCAATCTGCAGTGTTCAGTATCTATCAAAAGTGGTCCAAGAAAGGAACAGTGGGGAATCGGCGACAGGGTCATGAGCGTCTGAGGCTCATTGATGCTCATTGGAAGCGAAGGCTGGTCCGTGTGGTCCGATCCAACAGACAAGCTCCTGTAGCTCAAACTGCTGAAGAAGTTAATGCTGTTAATGCTCGAAGGGTCAGAACTGTTTTGGCAGCAGAAGGGGACCAACAGAATATTAGGCAGGTGATTATAATGTTATGCCTGATCGGTATATTTAATAGTAATGAGAAGGTTGAACATTGGACTCACTTCAGGCGGCCGTCGTAATAGGCAGGCGTTCCTAATACAATGGTCTTGATGAAAAATGCCTGATTGGTGTGGTTGTCCTCGTAACCTCCGACGATACTGAAGCCCCAGCTGCCAGGGTGATTCCGGCGCAGGACAATCTCATGGCTACTGTTCAGGTAGCTGCAAAAGAGCAAGAGTAAACAACGGACATCACATTGAGTATAAAATGCGTGGATTTAACCACGTTTCTACATTCCTCTTCCCATGACTACATGCGTTTCCTCCAGTTTCCTCTGCAGTTAGGCGAATTAGCTATGCTAACGTGTGTGTTTGTGTGTATAAGCAGAGGAGAAGAGGAAGAGGTTGCTATAAAACTGAATCTTAAGGCAAATCTGATGCTCTCATTTTCTTTAGTGAATAAATCATGCGAGGTGAAAGATGCACAAAGCCATGGCATGAACGTATTTTTGGGCTTTTTCAAAGTCATTGCGAGTCCCCTGATCGCTTTCTGGAAACACTTCGGACGGAAAGATTAAAAAGCAGAGATGAAAGTCAGGTCCACAGATGGTCAAAGGAGAAGGGGCAGCTGCGGACTGCCGGGAAGGGGGGGGAAAGGAAGATTGGATAGAGGTGATTTGGCACAACAACACGAGAAAGGAAGTAGACGGACAGGTGCAGAGGAGAGGGGGATTGCGGAAGAGAGGCACAGTGAATGAGAGACGGAGAAGACTGAAAGCCCTCTGTGTCCCTGCCTCATAGGGTGAGACTGTGATTTTACAACATGGCACTTTCAGCTGATAGAAATCCCCCAATCCCCCCCACCCTCCTCACCACACACACACATTGACATATAATCCCTTGGCCTAAATCTCAAACATGTGGCTTGCATTTCTCTTAATCAAAATAGCTCCACACTTTTTCATCTTGTCTCTGTACTGTCCTCTGTCTCTGATGGCTCTCTGTTAAGGACATGAGGAATAAAGAGGTTGAACTTAACAACCGGCACGCTCATGGCTCTCTGCCACGTGACTCTCCCTGGTGTCATTTTATTCGGATCGCTGCTCACCGAGGCCAGGCAGCTAATTTTAAAGCATCCCAGCAGAACAATTGTTACTGGTTTAAAAATAGAAACCTTTTTTTTTTTTTTAAAAGCACATCCTGTTAAAGAGCAGTCATAGCGCTCCAGTGTTTTGGGAAGCAGATGAGCTAAAAGTAGCACTATTCATCTTCCTTATAACTTTAACAGCACCCACGAGATTTCGCATCGCATTCCTTTGTTAATGCCAACAGGAACTAAAGGTTTACCTGGGCAAGCCGAGCCACATGACCCAGGACGGTGACCAGCTGGCATCGCAGTCGCTCTCATGGTGAGGCAGAAGGCCCTCGTCCTGTCCCGGCTCGTCCACCATGCTCACCTCGAGCGCTCGTAGCTGCACAGAACAAGAGGCGGCACTGGATTTCAGCGTGCCCACTGCATCACTGTGGCTCAGGGATGTCAGGTCCTGACCGTTGATGCTCAGCAGCACGTCTCCTGAGCACAAAGAGAAGGGAAGTTTAATGAGCTGAGTGTTAAGACACACAGCAGAGACAAACCTTCTTATCATCACCATCATCACTGTATCGCCACTGTCGTTTTATAACTATCTACAACAATATACAAGTACTTTTAGAAATTATTTAAAGGGAACATAGCAGCCAGTTTCAGCCAGTCTCATGGTAATCTTGCGTACCTACAGAGTAGTTTTGCATCCTTCATATCTACGCAAAGTCTTTAGTTTGATCAGATTTCCAAAAGTAACATACAGCTAACACCTTTCTCTAAAAACAATCGAGGTCCTGGAAGTGTGGAATGGGTGGAGCGATTAAAGCATTTTGATCACATTAAATGTATAAAATATGCTATAAGATTATTATTATTAATAATTATTATTATAAAATCTACAGTTCTTTTTACTTTCTGAGAAATTAACAGCAAAGAAGATGCTGGTAAAACCGACCCTGTTTGATTCGACCGTCTCGGGACAGGCAGCCACGCGGTTGGACGCTGGTGACAAAGATGGGTAGCTCGCCACTCTTACTGCCCCGCCCACCAGCCACGGTCATTCCCAGGGACTCGTGTGGCTCCTTCTTCACAGTGATGTGTTTTTCCTTGCAGGTGACACACTGAGAGAGGTCCTAACACAAGACAAAAAAACCTTTATACACTACAAATATGCATGGTAAGCAAGGCTATGCTGTAGGGGAGGAGATTTGCGGCTCATTGATTGACCACACACTGACTCCACAGAAGGAATTAAACACTTCCTGTGATACAGCAGAGTCACTGTTAGAACCCTGATGTGGATCCATATTTTTTTTTTGTTTTATGAAGTACGATGCTTGTCTTTTACAGCAAAATCGGATTAAGACAGATTAAGATGTCACTGCTGCAATCTCAGGAATCCCTATAATCCTTTTTCTACACCATCGATCACATTGTTGATCCATCCGACAGAAGTCATTAATTACTACTGAGGACAAGTAAAGACAAAACAAGAGCTGCTGTAAGACAGAAAGCTGTCTAATACATGTATATGCAACACACACACACACACACACACACACACACACACACACACACACACACACAGATTTACCCTGTATGTGGAAGAGCGACTGAGCTGCAGGTTGGGTGTGGGATTTGGCACAGCCGTGTGGTGCACCGAAGGCAGGAAGTGTTCGTGGCACCAGCTATCGCGGGCTGAACTCGAGCCTGTGTGTACAGCCATGGTCTGCTTGCCAGGCCTGCTGATCAGCAAATTCACTCTCTCTCCACTGGCCTGAAGTGTTACAGAAACCACAACCACATCATCAGTGTCTAATGCTATTTAATGCTTTCAACTTGAATGCCAAGCCACTGACGTGTAGGATTCTGCCAAGTGTAACCTCACCAACTACCGCAGTGGTCTCTCAGTGCTTGGGAAGGCATTTAGTAGCGCTTTTTTGACATGTTTACTTAGGGTGTACTTACTTTTGTTGCCAGTTATTCAGAAAATAATGGTTGTATATTGAGTTATATTTAAAGGACAGTAAATCTGTTATTGTCCCTTGAAGACAGATAATAAAATGTTTGCTAAAATGCGATGTATGTATATAGTGTGAAATACTGTACACACACACACACACGCGCATACATATATATCCATAAAAAAAAGATTATTAGCAAAAAAGCCTTTGCCAAGTACTTATATGAACATCCATTTCTTAGAGGTTTCTATAAGGGTGGAAATATGGCACTTATGTGTATATATACAGGAAGTGCAGAATTATTAGTCAAATGAGTATTTTGACCACATCATCCTCGTTATGCATGTTGTCTTACTTCAAGCTGTATAGGCTGGAAAGCCTACTACCAATTAAGCATATTAGGTGATGTGCATCTCTGTAATGAGAAGGGGTGTGGTCTAATGACATCAACACCCTATATCAGGTGTGCATAATTATTAGGCAACTTCCTTTCCTTTGGCAAAATGGGTCAAAAGAAGGACTTGACAGGCTCAGAAAAGTCAAAAATAGTGAGATATATTGCAGAGGGATGCAGCAGTCTTAAAATAGCCAAGCTTCTGAAGCGTGATCATCGAACAATCAAGCGTTTCATTCAAAATAGTCAACAGGGTCGCAAGAAGCGTGTGGAAAAACCAAGGCGCAAAATAACTGCCCGTGAACTGAGAAAAGTCAAGCGTGCAGCTGCCAAGATGCCACTTGCCACCAGTTTGGCCATATTTCAGAGCTGCAACATCACTGGAGTGCCCAAAAGCACAAGGTGTGCAATACTCAGAGACATGGCCAAGGTAAGAAAGGCAGAAAGTCGACCACCACTGAACAAGACACACAAGCTGAAACGTCAAGACTGGGCCAAGAAATATCTCAAGACTGATTTTTCTAAGGTTTTATGGACTGATGAAATGAGAGTGAGTCTTGATGGGCCAGATGGATGGGCCCGTGGCTGGATTGGTAAAGGGCAGAGAGCTCCAGTCCGACTCAGACGCCAGCAAGGTGGAGGTGGAGTACTGGTTTGGGCTGGTATCATCAAAGATGAGCTTGTGGGGCCTTTTCGGGTTGAGGATGGAGTCAAGCTGAACTCCCAGTCCTACTGCCAGTTTCTGGAAGACACCTTCTTCAAGCAGTGGTACAGGAAGAAGTCTGCATCCTTCAAGAAAAACATGATTTTCATGCAGGACAATGCTCCATCACACACGTCCAAGTACTCCACAGCGTGGCTGGCAAGAAAGGGTATAAAAGAAGAAAATCTAATGATATGGCCTCCTTGTTCACCTGATCTGAACCCCATTGAGAACCTGTGGTCCATCATCAAATGTGCAATTTACAAGGAGGGAAAACAGTACACCTCTCTGAACAGTGTCTGGGAGGCTGTGGTTGCTGCTGCACGCAATGTTGATGGTGAACAGATCAAAACACTGACAGAATCCATGGATGGCAGGCTTTTGAGTGTCCTTGCAAAGAAAGGTGGCTATATTGGTCACTGATTTGTTTTTGTTTGGTTTTTGAATGTCAGAAATGTATATTTGTGAATGTTGAGATGTTATATTGGTTTCACTGGTAAAAATAAATAATTGAAATGGGTATAAATTTGTTTTTTGTTAAGTTGCCTAATAATTATGCACAGTAATAGTCAAAAAAACTACTTCCAAAAATATTCAGCTTTGATATTAATGAGTTTTTTGTGTTCATTGAGAACATGGTTGTTGTTCAAATTAAATCCTCAAATAAAATTAATCCTCAAAAATACAACTTGCCTAATAATTCTGCACTCCCTATATATATAATTGGAAGCTTCTAATAAAAGAAAAATTCTCTATAAATTTTTTTATAAATTGAGCGTCCTGTTCGCATTCATCCCTCTACCTGTATGATCTGTGCGGCCTGCTCAGGTGTGCCATGCCTGAGGTCGTGCTCGTTCACTGCCAACACTCTGTCGTTACTGTGCAAGCGTCCGTCCTTGGCGGCCAACCCCCCCTCCAGCAGTTCCAGCACAAACACGCCAGGTTCGTCCGTGCGCCGCACCAACTTGATGCCCAGCTGTTCGGTCGAGTCCCGTTTGTTTAGGGTAATGCGCATGCTGCACGGGCTGCCCTCTGGCACTGCTGGGGCAGGGACAGCGGGTACGGGCGGCGGACGGACACTGCAACGGCGCTCTCTGAGCACGGTCAGCTGTAGGGTGGCACACGGGCGAGCCAGTGTGGAGCGAGCGAAATTATGCGACGTGTTGCTGATGTCTACGTTGTTCACCTTCGGGTGAAGGACAGAGGGAGAGTTGGAGAGAGTTGTTATTCTTGTTGTTAGTAAAATCTGTGTAACTGAATTGGAATAAAATGTACAGTCATGAGAATGCAGGAACACACACTGTTATTAAAACATGGAACTGGGACTGTAAGAAAGTTAATTTCTAGACTGGAAAAATCAACTGAGGCATAAAACAACAAAAAAAACATGCCATATTCTTTAAACTGTATTACTGTGAACTGCAGATTGGACACATTTTACAAGGTGGTGCAGGGAAACTGGAAATTTTGGAACTAGGACTTGGCAACCTTGGGGCTTCAGTAATTGTTTGGAACCGGTGTGAGCTTTTTTCAAACCCCTTGCATTAGTTATAAGAAGCAGTGGAGTGGTTTCGCAACACGCTTTCACTGTTAAGCCTTTTATAAGAATTGTGATAGTGTGAATGTAGGGAATTTTTGCGTCTTTATCATTTGGGACGTTATGATTAAACACTGTGTCATTTAAAAAAAAAAAAACAGCTTAACACAGCAAAGATGGCGAGGGCTCATTAAGATTGCAGTTCAAACAGCCTTGATATTCTCTGGTGTGAGGGCCGTTCCAACACCACCTGGGTACTTCTTTTTTAAAAACCTGTTTCTTTAAAAGGAGCAGATGGGACACGATCGCGACGTCCTTAATGGTAATGACGCCAAAATCCCCTTCACTCACACTATCACGCTTCTTATAAAGCGATTTACAGCGAACACTCGTTGCAAAACCAGTCCACTGCTACATTATAACTAACGACAGGGGTTTTAAACGAGCTTGCACTGATTCCCAGATGCCCCAGGTTCAAAAACTTCTAGTTCCAAAATTTCTCCTTTCCCTGTGCCACCCTGTACAAGTCTAGAAACATTAGAATCATTACCACCTGCACCTATTTGAAGCATCAGACCATCTTTCCTTACTTGTAGTATTTGGTCGCCAGCCAGCAGCCTCCCATCTCGAGCAATGACACCGTCGCGGTACACTTCCTGGATTACGATGTTTATAAGAGGCGTCTCGTTGCCCCCCACTATGCTTATACCCAGCTCAACGTAAGGGTTTGAGCGATGAATCTCAATGGTGGTAATCTCGCCTTCAGGCAAAGACGGCAGCTTCACACAACCTGGGAGACAGAAACGATACATTTGTCATAGACCCTGGTGCATTCATTCATCTTCATTAACCGCTTTATCCTATCTGAGGAACACTGGGGTTTAGGTGGGGAAACGGGATGCCAGTTCAACACACAACACTATACTTTAGGGGTGTAACGGTACACAAAATTCACTGTTCGGTACGTACCTCGGTTTTTAAGTCACGGTTTGGTACAATTTCGGTACAGTTCGAAGGGAAGAAATGCAAAACATAAAACTGTCATTTTTCAGCTTATTATTATTAACATTACATTTGTGAACTTTAACAGTTTACATTTTTTTTTAAAACAATTTTAAATACAATTCTTGGTTAAATAATATATAAATTCATATTTTATAATATTTAATACAAACAAAATAGAATAAATCAAATTAATACTGTATACTTTTTTAATTATATTGATTCAATTGGCACAAATTCAATCGATTAAATAAAATTCAATCAATGGAAAAAATGAAATAAAAAGTTTACAGTTGTTAGACCACATTTGGTTAATACAGATGTGTATAAAAAGTGTGTGTGTGTGTGTGTTTTACATTTAATATTTGATTTTCTAAAGATATGTTCTACTTAACTGTTCTACTTATTTCAGCATACTTTAACAAATCTCCTCATTCCTTCCATCCTGCATTCGTTCACTTCCTTGATATGCGGAATTGTCAGGATTTTCTGATTTTAAGAGAAATTCTTGAAGCTGGATATGAAAAAACGCAAAAGAATCCATATTGCTAGACTGTCGTTAAAATGCTGGAAGTGGCACGATTAGACACATGCGCAAAAACAAAATCTGAGTTCTACAGCGCAGTGCAAATCGTATTTCAGCGCACTACAAAATCGTATTTCCAGTATGGAGTGAGTAGCTACAGTGACACTGCGCTAACTCTAGTTCCTTTTTATACCCATAGCATTGTTGTGCAAGTTTTCAAGTTTAATAATAAAGAAATCAGTCACACTGTGCTCAAAGTGTAAGGCTGAGGCTAAAAAAAAAACGTAAGAAGAAGAAATGATCGTATTCAGTACACGTGTGCACCGAACCGAAAGCCCTGTACTGAAACGCTTTGGTACGACTATGTGTTACACCGTTACACCCCTGATGAACTCACACATCACAATTTGATCTCTAAATAGTCACCTGATGGTCACTGGACATTTTTATCTCATTTTCATGGAAAATGCACCTCAATATTTGCACACACGCAGGACCGGTTCTAGATATTTTGAGACCCTGGGCAAAATTTATATTTAAGGACCCCTGGCCCCCTTCCTTCCACCTTTCAGAATAAATAAAAAGCACTTGAAACTTATTTAATCTCCAACCTTTTTATTTATACAAAACCTGTTATCAGTACATTTATATATTTCCCTAAATGTGCATATTGATTAAACTTTAATAAAAAAATGTATTAATGATAAAATAATAATTTGCTTTGAATGTGTTTTTTTCACTACTTTAAAATGCTAACTTTAGTATGTAACAAATATATTTTGTTCTCACAACTCACATAGACACACTGACTAAATCGGCCAGGACTTTTAATATTTTGTTTAGTTATTTGTTTACAGTAACACACTTAAACGCTATTTGGAATAATGAATATTTTTGCCTGCCCTGTACAGTAAAATGGGGTTCAATTCTTTTATCTGGCATCTGAAATTACACTTGTTTTTATTTACAAACTTTCCTTTTTCCATCTTTAAATGGTGCCGACATGAACGGGCAGAATAAGGCTCAAAAATAAAAAAATACAGGCTCACATAAAGTAGCTGCATCACAAGCTGCGGTTTCTGTTTAGCTTCTCGCCTAGAGACCCCCAAGGGATGCATTCGTTTTGCGCTAATGAAATTCATTCAGATGGTGGTGAAACAGTGATATTAACTGGTTCCACTTTAGGTGAGTGACAGTTATTTATATCCAATGGATAAATAGCCTTTTTTTTAAAGCTGTCTCACACTGATTAGTGAACTAGTGTATAGTAATGTTATGGTTAAGGAGACCCCCATTCCAAGCCCGAGAGAAATTGCCTGCTCTGACTACACCTAGCGCCGGCCCTGCACACACATATGTACATATAGCTAGTTGCACCTCTGGTAAGGTGCTTAATTAATTTCATTGGCTTTGTACTGTACTTGTAATCTGCACAATGACAATAAAGTTAAATCTAATCTAATCTAATCTAATCTAATCTAATCTCAGTCGCACCTTGGGATATTTTTGCATTCCATATCCAGAGGTATTTCTTTTAACGAAATGCAGCGTGGAAATGCAGAAAGCAATGAAGGTCGGCATACCCTCTTCCGCTGATAAGGGCAGAGATTCAACAAAATCCCACCCTGACGACGCAGAGCTGCCGGTTCGAAGAAGGTGGATGCAGGGGTTACTGAGGGGACGCTTTACACGAGGGGGGATGCGCTCCAAACCTTGAACACCTAAAGAAACAAGCCTCAGGTCAATCAATTCCTCGTACTAACACAGACCACCTTTAGTGTTTTGAGTCATGCTATTAGTCTTAAATTCATATGCGGACAAAACGAAATACAGACACGCATAAAGACATTCTCATGTTCTGTCACACACACCGATGCACTTTTTCAACCTCTAACAATCATCTAACGTAATTTTCGGTTTAACCAGTGACCCCTTTACTAATAGAATAAATAACATACATGGCTTCAGTACAGATTTTAAGGGAACATGACTTTTAAAGATTAATGAGTTAATATCATTTAAGAGTTTCATGAGGATTTCTTACTTTTAATGTAACTATAATTGGCTTAAAAACTCACATTCCCTTTCAACAAATGTAATAAAACTGGACTTAAATGCAATGCGTACCCTTTTTTTGCCATTCCTTTCCTGATTTTGTAGTTTTGTGTTGGTTATATCTTCGTGCGTTTTTGTTGAATTGTGCGAATAAATAACCCCTGTGAAGTTGCTGGTTAAAAAGTGGAGATCAGACGAGCACATTGTCAAAAAAGGCTGTGTTGTAACTCACTGTCCTCCTCTGTGCTCTCCTCGAAGGCTGGGTTGTCAACACCTCGCTCCTCAGGCCACAAGGCGCTCACATTGCTGCAAGCGTTGGAGCCAGCAGGGGGCGGCGATATGCTCTCCCTCAGCTCGGTCTGTGGCGATTTCGAGGCGTCATTCACCAGGGTTTTCTCCTCACATCCTTTAACCTGGGTGCCTTCGAGGACTGCTCTCTGACCCTGTGTCCCAGGACACCTGCACACACAGGTCATCATTTGTCATAAATTAATTATTTCAAAGTCCAGAAACAGGGCAGAGGTATCATTCGACATGACGATTAGAGAGCAGTAAACAGCACTGTGCACTTAAATATGTTAAATATTGTAAGTCCTGCTTCCCTTTTCCTCTCAAACTAATATATGATCTTCATTTGCATATTTGAACATGATTGGTGCTTAGATTTTATGACGCAACACCACACATTGAACACAGCTTCGATCCACCTCGATGACTCAATGACACTCAGTTCCTGAGCCACCTTAGCCACCAGCTCTACATTTTTAAGAGCAGTGGCTCTTCTCCAAGGCTCCAAAGCCAGCAAGGACCTCATTTTCCCCCCACCTACAGTATTCTTGCAACCTTATTCTGTCCGTCACTACAAACACTTCCCGTGTGACCATGAAAGAGGACGACTGACCGGTGCACAGAGAACTCCATGTGCAAAATTCGCCATATCACTGACCTGTAGTGTTTGTCAATCTCAGAACTGTGAAGCTCTTTTCCACCGAGGGGAGAGTCCTTAACCCTGGCAGAGGTGAAGTTTTTTTGGGCTCTTTTTCACAAAAGAGATTTGAGATTTCGCTTCCTAATTACTGGCTCAAAATACTCTGGGTTTTTTTTTTTTTTCACTACTATTATTATATCCAAAAATTAGTACAAATAATAAAAACAAAAAAGAATGAAATGTTCACATAAATGTAGGAAATTATGTGACTGACCATGCTCGTGTTTCTTTCTCCTCACATTAATTAGAGCTCATTACAGACGATCTCCTGAGAGATCTGGTGGCTCGTTATAAGCCGATCCCAGTACCATTGCTTCGATAAGTGTCAATCCATCACAACAGATAACACTTACAGGATAAGCATCTAAAATGTAATGTCTAAGTATCGTAATATTTATTACAATCGTCTTGAAATGAATAGCTGTTAGAAACAAAGAAAAGTTTGACAATAAATATGCTTTAAAAAAAATTGCTAAAGAAAACATTATCTTGTATAACTGCTTTTTCAGAAATACAGATCAGAATCAGATTTTTTGGTCCTGACAATACAAGGAATTAGTTACCAGATCAGACTAAAGCAACAGTGCACATTTACACATACAGGCACTGCACAGCACTGCGTGACTGAACAAGACATTGCATTGGTTTTTACATATTTGTGGTTTTGTCTGAACCAAAAAATAAAAGCGAACTTTTCTGCACCATATCGAATTGCACAGCATCGTATTTTTTCCACTGCATTAAATTGCATTAAATTGCATTGTGTTGATTCAAATTAAAATCGGATCGCACTGCATCGTAATAGTGGGAGATCGTATCACATCGGATCGGTAGCTGCATTATATGTATCTTTAATGTATTGTATGCCTCAGTTATGGAGATGTATATGGAGATGTATATGGAGATATATATATCACATCTATTTTATTGTCTCCAAACAAAATCCAAAATAACTGGCCTCAGCAGTTTGTTCTCCAAGCATTATACTGATTTCTGACTATGTCTAAAATCTCCACATGCTCAGCCACAGAAGTTTGGCATAATCCCACAACAAATTGTGCCAGCCGTAATCCAAGCCAAACCTGATCAAATGAGGTACAGCACTCGTTTCACTCTGTATCGCAAACGGTTAATCCCGAAAGTCAATCAGCTAATCTCACAACCTAAACCAGAAATGCACGCCCAGGACTAAAACTCAAGTTTAACACTCACCACAGGCCTGGGTTGCCTTTAGCAGTCTTGCAATAGAAGTAGCTAAAAAGCTCTCTGGAGTTAAAGTTTCCCAGCATGACTGGAGAGGATGTGAGCGTACCATTCGGCCAACACATTCCTCATAGGTTCGGCTAATCTCCTGTCACATGACTAAGGGGCAAATAATCCCCTGATGAGAGGGCAGATCAGCTCCAGTTTCAAAGAAGGTATTCACATTGATACCTGTCAGCTTCTTAACAGTGCAGAAATCACATAAAAGGGCTACTACAGTGTATATTTAAAATATTCTCCAAGTATGCGTGCTATGAGAGCTTAAACACATTTGCTCTCACAAAGCTGGAAGCACACAATTGTGTAGGAAATCTTTGCATGCTGTTGTATTACAATTTCCCTTCACTCAACTAAGCGCCTACTGTGTTCCAGCATGACGATGCTCCTGTACACTGCATGTCGTACATGTTTCACTGCATGTCGTACCCTGTATGTATGTGTTTGTGACAAATAAAATTTGATTTGATTTGATTACACAAACCCAGCTGAATGAAGACAGTTTGTGAAGGTTAGAGTAGAAGATCTCTAGTGTCCTGCATAGAGCAATATCCACTAAAAAATTGCCAAAATTAGGATTCCTTTTTTGACTTATACAACTTGTTAGCTGTGTTGGAGTCAAAGAAATGTTTGAGGCCAGGTCAAAAAATCTGCAGCACTAATGGTGTCTGACGGCGTCACCAGGAAGCACGTCTGGGTGAGTAGGAGGCTAATGGCTAAATAATTTATCAAAATGGATTTGCGGTTTCTTTCTCAGTACAGGAAGCTCAGGAAGTGGAAGCTCAGTGGTTAAGATGTTGGATTTCTGATCAGAAGGACATGAGTTCAAATCCCAGCTCCACTAAGCTGCCATTACTAGGCCCTTCAGCAAGGCCCTTAACCCTTAACTGCTCAGTTGTATAAATGAGATAATTGTAAGTCGCTTTGGATAAGAGAGTCTGCCAAATGCTGTACAGGAAACATACAAATATCTAAGTGAATTATATGCGATAATTACACACACACACACACACACACACACACACACACACACTACTGAAGACATGAACAAGGACGAAGCTGAAGAACCCTAGAGTATCCCTTTTAGTGCCTTACTGGACCTTCCTGTTCTTCACTGCGAGTAAATATATACACTTTGTGTGTGTGTGTGTGTGTGTGTGTGTGTGTGTGTGTGCGCGCGTGTGCAAGATTAAACGCAGCACCTGAAGTGTTCGTTCCTGTGTATGCTCCTCGGTATACATCGACATCTGTAGCTCTTAGACAGAAAAAAAAAATCACAGTTCTTTAAAGAAAACAGCTTCACGCCAGTTATAAAAAAGATTTGAATTTTTAGTAACCGTGTTTTTACTTCAGTATATCATTTAAAAAGGTAATGAAGCCGTTCTGCGTTATGGCGGTATCAAGTGAACTCTTATAATCATGTTTTAGGTACATTACACACACACACATATTTACACACACACTTCTGTATGTGTGTTGGCTAAAGTTTCTTTTACAAATCTTACAGCCTCTGTATGTTCTGAATGTGAGCCATTTAGATTTGATTGGATATTTAACAAAACCATGTATGATTTTTTGGAGGCAATGCACTGAGAAGATGATGCTAAGCACTAATACGCAATAATATCAGTTGCTGAGTCTTTATTAAGGAATTTACGAACAGATCTGAGGAAAATGTTGATATTCCCGACCATCCTGTTCTATTTTTTTTGTCACACTGTCCTCACATCATGGCATCGAAGAGGTTAAGACATGCTAGCCGTGCACTAACTACCTAAAGGATTGTCCCAATGCTTAGCGCATCCTCTACTGTACTACTCTAAGTGCTATAAAGCACAAATTCAGGCTCCATAACATTTAAAAGCACTGTACAGTTCTTCTATATGTTTTTAGAATGTTGCAAGAATGTTGTTTTTGGAACAATACAAATCAGAACGTGTCAAAGACATTTGTAGATGGTTTGATGATGAGCGCTGTCTGAGAAAAGGCTGTGTATACATGTGTGTGTGTGTACCTGTGTTTGAGATGAGCCTCCAGGTCACAGCGTGGCATGCTGAGGGAGCAGACCGGCATAAGCGGACACGTGATGGAGAGTTTATCCAGCAGCTTGTGCACCAGGATGCTGGAGCGACGGCAGCCCTGCAGCTGCAGCCGGGCACGATCCAGTGGGCAGAAGTCGCGCTCCTGCAGGAAGCTGCGCAGGCAGCGTGCACAGAACGTGTGTCCACAAGGCGTGTCCAAGGGCTGCACCAGCGGTTGCAGGCAGATGTGACACACCAGGTCATCGTCCACCTCCAGCCTGTAATTGTACAGGTGGTTCTCCCAGGAGCGATGAATCTGCCCACACTCTGGACACAGGGCCTCCAGGAGGGCCTCGCTAACCATGCTGGCATCCACGCCTTCGCCCAAGCTACCCATGGCGCCACTCGACACACACAACCGACTGCTTATGGGAGTGTCCGCTCCATGGGCCTTCGAAAAAGAGCAGGAGAGAGATAAATAAATAGGAACAGCAGTGTATATTGTAATGCTGTATACAGTCGACTCAGAGGTTGTGAGTTCGAATCCCCTGACTGCTGCTGCTGATTCCTAGATCCTTTATTCTCAGACTGGATTTAAAAAATCCACTTCCTATCCAATACACAGTGTCTACATTTAACCAACACTGTACTAAACCACTCTACACACTACATTTCAATCCAATTATATATTTTATGGTGTGTGTGATGCTGACTGACATAAACATGAACACTGGACACAAACAATTGCCCGTGATCGCTTACTATATACTGATATAAAATAACTAAGCCCTTCACATTAACTAATCGGAAACGACTTACATTTATACAACTGAGCAGATATGGGGTTAAGGGCCTTACTCAGGGGCCCAAAAAATGGTAGATTGGTGTGGCTGGGATATGAACTCATGACCTTTAGGTCCAAAGTCCAATGCTTTAACCTCAGCGTCTACCTAACCAAATAAATGTTAGTCAAATACAGAAATAGAATAGATATCTAAATAAATTCATGATGATACATTATAGCAGGAACCGTTTTAAAAGATTATGTATGTATTAAATGACTTTGTGAAATAAGTCGTAACAGAGATACTCACAGCTCAGACTGAACTCAATTATGCTGTCGTAATTCCGATATAAACTTGTATCGAAAATACGCTCTGGAGTATGTTATAAAACACTGGTTGAAAAGTTAAACCCGGATTTACAAAGCAAATAAAAGCTGACTGAAATGATATTGCCCCGAGTCGATTTCTTTTGTTAGATCGCGCATCTCCAAAACAAAGAACCACTCACCCGGAGCGTCTCTGATTGTTTAGGATGAAACGCGTGGCATCGAGACCCGGTTTTACCCGTCACCTGGGGCATTTCCACAATATCAATACAGCGGAAGCAAACGACGGCCACAAGATCACTTAAGCAACAAAAGCGTATACTGTCTAATCCTTTTGGCAGCAAGCAAACAGACAACTGTACCTCCATTCCTCCATTGCTGAGTAACCATGGCAACCAGCATCCGTGGCCACCATTGTGTTTCTTTTCTTTTTTCTTTCTTTTTTTTTTTTTAAAGAATGAGAGAAAGAAAAACACGGGCCGAGCGTCTGCCGTGTCTTTATCTCTGTGACTGCACGTCTCTGTCTCTTTATCTTGCAGCTGCATATGAATAATTCATGAGAATACAAGGCTCCTCTGTTCCCATAACAAAGCCTTGTCATCGTCTCATCACATACAAACACACACACACATGCACGCACGGTATTCCAAGGTATTCCAAGGACGATTTGCATCTCTTGCCCTGCATTGTTGTAAATGAAGATATGCGATTTTAAAAAAAGAAATCAGTTGCCTTACAGAAAGCCACATGTGCAACATATTTGGGTGTAAAAGCACAACAGTGTAACACAAGATGTTTGTGTTTACAATGTTTCTAGTGTCCTAACAGGGTTATTGAGCTGCCTGATGGTCTGAGTGCTGACATTTCTCCACCATGTCCACCTGACTGTATGTGCAGTGTGTGTGTGTGTGTGTGTGTGTGTGTGTGTGTGTGTGTGTGTGTGTGTGTAATGTGGAGATCTGTCCTCCACTGATCCTATGTACAGTTCTATGTAGGCTACTAAATTGCCTGTGCTCATATTAATAAATCAACAGGACTGAGCTTAATTTTAACAACAGCCCTGGTCGCCATATGTGCATCAAAAACAGGAAATGATGTTTCACTGCACCGATCACATCTTTCATTATATTTCGAATTGTTTTTCATTCTCAAACACTTCAAACACACTGCTGCCCACCTGCTACCAGGCACAAGGACATGTAATCAGCACAGGTACATCACACAACTGGAAGTCACGGAAAATAGGAACTCCTGCACAAGACATGACCCAGAAAGTCACACAGGTTCGGTTTGAAGGTCTTAACTTTCTGCAATGGTTGTATTGCTTTTCTCTCTCTCTCTCTCTCTCTCTCTCTCTCTCTCTCTCTCTCTCTGTCATGTCATGTCAGACTGCTCCTGTGGATAAATATCTTCCTTCCTACTGCCCTTGGATGATGACGGTGATGATGCTGAGGATGATGATGATGCTGATGCTGATGATGTCAGTTTGCCTGTTCATGAGCATCATGAAGGAACCACCATCTACATGATCTCAGTCTACAAAAAGCACAGGTATTTTTTTTTTCTTCCACTTGCCAAATCATGGTATAAATAATGACACCGTATAATATTTCAGACCAAATAAAGGATTTCGAATGCAAAATCTGGATTAAGCTTTCCTCTATCATTATTTATTTTATTTCATTTTATTTTTTTATTTATGAGGTCTGCCGGCACAGCCTGCACAGAGACAGTGACGTCTCATTTACCAGCCTGGATCTGATCAGGTTGTTGGGAAAAACATGTTGAAAACGCGGTGTGTTATAACTACCTTGTGGTGCGCTTCCTCCGAGCGATTAATTCCTGTCCCGTAAGGGGACGATGTTGAGGATTTCGGTCACATCCGCCGCATTCGCTTCGGTCGCGACAGGTCTCTCTGCGCTCCGCGGCTCCTCGGCAGCTCGGGCATGGCCACGCCCCTTATCAACAGCGCTGCACTGTGATTGGTCAACACCCGCCTTGTTTTTGTTTTTTTCCTTCTTCACGACAGCTTAAAAGGCAGGCAACCTGGCAGATGTGCCCTCAAAAGTGCCTGATTAAAATATTGTTCGGGATTTAAAAAAAATAACAAAACCGGAACACAGCATATAAATTATATATTACATCATATACATTTTTAGGAATTTTTATTTACGAGGTTTTACAATCCAACGTAATTTGTGATTAGCTTTGATAATTGAAGCAGGAAACTCGTTAGACGTTAGGAGCTGGGTCCTAATCGGGTCCTTCAAAGTACAAAACCAAAACAGGTTGCAAATGCAAAATGAATCGCTAACAACAGGCGAAGTTATTTGCATGAGCGTCTGTTTGTGTAATGGCTGTGGATAATGATGAGCTGGAAAAGTAGGTGACCTTTATTTGCTGAAAATGTTTTTTGATTCGGAATATCTGCTACTCTAATACTAGGTTCAGTTTAGATGGCTAGCTAGCTCGTTTTTTACCTTCAATATTAATATTATTATTAGTATTCTTATATTATCATTATTAAATGGCTATTATCTATTTGACTTACTTGTATCATAAAAAAATGCTTTCTAATACATGCATAAAAAAAATAAAAATACATTTTAATACACAAATAATGCAAGGGGTCATTAATATAATTTGCATATGCAAATGGGTTAAATAGAACAATCTCATGTATAATTATGGTGACCCTCTCCTTGGGCAGAATATCACATTAATTAATGTATTATTACTTATATATATGTGTGTGTGTGTGTGTGTGTGTGTGTGTGTATGTAATATATACATACACATACATACACACACATACACCCACCATGCCTGACTCTCCAGTAGCTAATTATAATATCTAGATGTCCATCCAGGTGTTTATTATTATGAATGATTTACTATCAATTCATCCATCTTTCTACATTTATAGAAAAGTAAAATGTTTACAAACACTACTTAAGATGAAACAGATTTGATTGGCATGTGACTTCCCGCTACACTGTGCAAAATCTTGTTCTTGCAGTCTTCGGTTTTTAAAAATGGAGTTGTAATTTCTGCATTACAGACGTGCAGTGGAGGAGCTGCTCAAAGAGGCCAATAGAGGCAGAGTACGTGCAGAGACTATGGGTCCAGCCGGGTGGTAAGTTCCCCTCTCATTGTAATCCTGAATGAATTCGATTTCTCTGCAGTTCTCGTCAAATGAATTTACTTTGTGTCCTCAGGATGAAGTGTCCTCTGCAAAGCACAAACAAACGCTTTCTGGTGAACACACTGCGCTTGTGTGCTTCCGAGCACCGGTCTGGGGGCCGCTCACCTGCGACGAGAAGTGCCGAGGACAGCAGGGAAGAAGGAGGCCGAGGGTCACGTGACCGTTCTGCTGATCGACAAGACGGCTATAGAAAAGCCACCAAACACAAAAGAGAGAGTCGTCACTCTCATTCCCAGTCTTCAAAGTCTTCATCTACGAGTGAATTAGAATCCTCAGGCCACACCCCTCATCAGGCTAGCCGAACTAAAAGAACTCGTTCCCGTTCACCTATCGGAGAACGCCTCGCAACTAAAAGGTCTACTGTCACGTCTCAAAAATGATGCACTAATTTTTATACAGAATAAAATATCTCTCTAAGGGCTGATTTATATTATGCATGAGAAACAGGAGGGTTTCATTGGCGTTTTTTTTTTGTTTGTTTATTGGTGTAATGGTTTATTGATGTATTGGTTAGTTTGGTTTGGCCCAACACAACATCAGGAAAATGAACAAAAAGATTCTCCTACGTTCTCAAAAGTTTCAGAATCACTGCTACTCTTTATTCTCTCCTGTAGGTTACATGTTCACCAAATGCAAAGGTGATTTAATGTCTCCCAGAACACCTCTATTTAAGGAAGATAAGAAAAGAAAGATCTCCCTGTTTGCATAATCTAGTAATGCAGCTTAGCCACTGCAGTGCAACAGACACATTCTAATGCCTTCTCCTGTTATAAAGGTGCCATTGCTTTTGTTCTAATCTTCTTCTTCTGGTTTCAGATTCTTCCATTAGGGGTCACCACAGCGGATCATCTGTCTCCATACCCCCTCTGTCCTCTACATCTGCCTCTTTCAAACCAACTACCTGCATGTCTTCACTCACCACATACATTGACCTCCTCCTTGGTCTTCCTGGTGGCTCCATCCTCAGCATTCTCCTACCGATATATACCCCATGTCCCTCCTCTGCACATGTCCAATTCATCTCGATCGCACATCCCTCACCTTGTCTCCAAAACATCCTACGTGCACCGTCACTCTAATAAACTCATATCTAATCCTGTCCATCGTCGTCACTCCCAATGAAAATCTCAACATCTTCAGCTCTGCTACCTCCAGTTCCACCTCCTGTCTTTTACTCAATGCCACTGTCTCTAAACCATACAACATCGCAGGTCTCACCACAGTCCTATAAACTTTCCCTTTCACTCTCATAGATATTTTTCTATCACAACTCACTCCTGCTATCACTCTTCTCCACCCACTCCACCCTGCCTGCACTCTTTTCTTCACTTCTCTAACACACTCTCCATTACTTTGCATTGTTGATCCCAGGAACCTGACCTCCTTCACCTTCTCCACCTCTTCTCCCTGCAACCGCAACACTCCACTGCCCTCCCTCTCATTCACACACATGTACTCTGTCTTACTCCTACTGACTTTCATTCCCCTTCTCTCCAGTGCATACCTTCACCTCTCCAGGCTCTTCTCCACCTGCTCCCTACTCTCACCACAAATCACAATATCATCCACAAACATCATAGTCCATCACAGGAGACTCCTGTCTGACCTCGTCCGTCAACCTGTCCATCACCACTGCAAACAGGAAAGGGCTCTGAGCCGATCCCTGATGCAGTCGCTTCTCCACCTTGAACCAGTCTGTCGTTCCTACTGTACACTTCACTGATGTCACACTGTCCTCATACATGTCCTGCACCACCCTCACATACTTCTCTGCCACACTAGACTTCCTCATACAATACCACAACTCCTCTCTCCACCCTGTCGTACGCTTTCTATAAATCCACAAATACACAATGCAACTCCTTTCGACCTTCTTTAAATGTTATCAAAAATCTCAAAGCAAATAATGCGCCTGTAGAGCTCTTCCTCGGCATGAAACCATATTCACAGATGGTCACCTCTTCTCTCAGACTGGCTTCCACTACTCTTTCCCACAAATTCATGGTGTAACTGATCAACTTTATTCCCCTGTAGTTACTGCAGGTCTGCACATCCCCCCTATTCTTAAAGAAGTTACTTTTGTTCTAATCAACTTAATTAATAATTCACATATACATTTGATCATACCCATGACTAAGGCTCAGAAACGACTAAGGCGCAGATACTTTCCAGGTCTTTTGGTTTATTTTCTGTATTTCTACGTTCGGAGCTGTGGACTCCTTGTGCCCACACTTTAGCAAATCTCTTCAACGGGAATGTCTGCAGATTGACGCCTGCACATGTTTACAGATGCAGAATAACAAATCAGCCCAAAGTCACCCTGAATTGCTGTTTGCTCTGTCAGGTGTATCCGCAGATTTTTTTATTTTACACTCTCAGCTAGTCTTTATTTAATTGAATGTGATATACTTGAGCAATATGTTAAGATCTTATAATAAAAATAGAGTACACACTGTTTTGTTCGAGCAGCACGGGTTGCATCAGTACTGTTAAACTGGCTAATCCACTGTTACACATCAGTGATGCTAAGATTTATATTTTGCATTTTGTACTACTTTTTGTGTTTCTTTTTTTCTGGAGTATATTTAATGTGTAAAAGTTTAATTGGAAAGACAAATCAAATAAAAAATGGGATTTTGTTACAAATATGTACTTTTGTATTCCTTCAATCGGAAATGTTTTATTTGATTATAGCGCTTTTAACAATGGACACTGCTACAAAACAGATTTATGGAAATAAACAGATGTGAAATATAAGTATATTAAAGATTATACGTTTTAAATTAATATATAAGGCCCTATACATTTATTCCTAAAGAGCGAGCGAGAGTCAACCAAAGCGAGGGAAAAATCCCCAGAGACGATATGAGACAGAACCTTTTATTCAGGTCAAGTCAAGTAGGCTTTTATTTTCCTTTCAGCTATATACTTAGAGTATACAGGGAAAAAAACAAAACAACATAAAACTACACAAAATAGCACAAGACTTACGAGGACACTATTTAATGTGCACAGGTGCAAATATTTAGAGCAAATATAACAGTTATATAGTGTGTGTGCCTCCACATGTTTTAAATAATCACACTCAAAGATGATTGGATAAGAATCTGAAGAAGCTTTTAAAGCTCGATGGTTCAGTACTGTTTTGGCAGCAAAAGTGCATAACCAATAACCAATATTAGTGAGGTGGTCATAATGGAGTTCCTCTGAGAGGAACCCGAAGAACTTGTGAGAAGAAAGTTTTCTAAAACTGAAACTCTTCACAGAGTGTATCGTGACATCGTATGTTTAGATGAAACAGATGAAACCCTGCTTCACCACATAAGCATATATGAAATATTCAGTACAATTCCTCTGTACAAATCCAGTACAAAGACTCTGATGTTTATAATAGAGCAGTTAGGGTTCTGACTAGAATGTTTTACACGGCCACTTTCATTCACTTTCCTAAATCCGAATAACTAACACACTTGTACTCTTATTTAATTTCAAATCATGAGTCAATCACCAAAGTCTCTCAGGCAATCCAGTGTTTTAAACAAGCTACTCCGGTCAACAAACCGACGACCAGGCCGAGGCTCCTCCAGTTCGCTCATATTTTATTTGCTTTCTCTTTTGAAAATTTGGCACCCTCTGTCAAAAGGCATGATTTATGATGCGGTTATGTTTCTTCCATGGACGACTTTGAATTCAATCGAAATGTGATTATCATTCCTTTTGCGTTACTCTCAGTTCAGCACTGTTTGCGCAGGCTTCGGTTACTGGGTAAGCAGGTTTTATCACCTCGCTCTGACATGGATTAGGTATGTATATGTATGTATGTATGTATGTATGTTAACTCTCCAGCCTCCCACTCTTCTTATTGTCTTAAAAATGAGCAGGTTAAAAAGTTTCTTCTACATAAAATAAATAATTCATTATTTTAAGTAATAAAAATGGCTCTATAGTGTTAAGGTTTTTACAAGTTTTTACAACAGCTTGTGTCTCCATTTGTAAACATGATATAATAATTCATACACTACTTTTGCATGCCTAGTATTGCCCTTCTAACCATCTTTAAGCTTTCTGAACTACTTATATTAATTTTGTACAGATTTATTACAAAATCAGTGGTGTACATTACAAATCTACAGCCAAATGTTTGTTCTAGGACAATTATGTGATCTTGACCAAGAGTGTTTATGTATATGTATGAGTTATATGACATTTTTTTTACTTTGACACTAATGCTATAAGACGTCTTACTTTACAAAAAATATGAATGAAGTTTATCATTTGCCCTTAAAATGACCCCAACATCTCAAAGTGAATCGTATTTATTATAGCTCAAATACAGCCTTTGTACAAAATGACCTGGTTTAAAATAAACCAAATGGGAAATGGAAATGATTTGTTTTTGTTTTTTCTTCGACGAAGTGAGATCGGGATAGCATTTTGCTACAGCTAATTAAATTGATTTCTTTAACCTAAAGTCTGACAATATCACTGCCACCTAAAAACACCGAAATGCAGCCTTGTTTGATTAGTATAACGATATTTTAACGATTTTTAAATCACAAACGACGAAAATCAAACACAGGACTTTAGATAGCTTAACTTCAGTGCTCATTGATAATGTTGATGATGTTACAGAGAAATCGTCATTAGTTGTCATTTGCCACTAGCTAATACAAGCCTCAATCATAATGTAGCTGTCAAAAATCATGTTAACTTGTGAAAGAATTTTGCCCACATTTTTTGTATAAAAACTTTAGCTAGCATATTTTGCTTGTTCTTCAGCAAGTAACAATCAAGCCAAAGCAACATGGAAAAAAGTTATCCACCAGTAAGGTTCTACTAACTAATGCGTTTTGACAATATGTAAATATCATGCAGCTGCAATTGATTTATCTTTATTTTCTGGACCTCACAGTGGAAAATTCCAGAAAATGCTTCTTGGTATTTATTGTTTTGTGGAATATAAGATGTAACCATAACCCTTACTAGTCACTGGGATTTACATTTATGCCATTTGGCAGGTGCCTTTATCCAGAGCGACTTATTTTAATAAATATTTGATTTATACAGTGGAGCACATGACCGTCTATTCTATTTGAAAGCTTTAACCACTGTACTACTAGGAATAGTATCCTTTTCCTTTGTATGTGTACAAAATGCTGTATGTGGAAACAAATTTATACATTTGTGAAGTCCAAAATGTTTACACATTAGGAGAAGAAACAAATCATAGTCTTTTTCCCTGAAAGTACAGAATAACGCTTTACTTAGCATTCAGGTTCATTGTAGAGCTCCGAGCTCTTCTTACACCATCTTGTTCATACACTGACTTTTCCATGAGCACATTGAAGAGCTGCATTTCATTTGATTTCTGATCAAGCTTCTAAAAACACTTTACACATGACAATAATGATACCTTTTATATTAACATTTAGTCAGAAACCTAATCATCACGATTGTTTCTGCTTCTGGCTTTTATGTGCCATATTACCTGATGTATCACCCGTACCCCGACCCCGAACCCACCCTGTTGTAAACGGTTGCACGACTTATCCTTTTCTTTTTCTGTAAAAGCTTTTTAATCACCACCTGAGCTCACCTAGCAGTGCTTTTTAAAATTTTGCATTTTCATCGCTGACTGGGCAACGCTCCACTCCATATCACTTAAGACCATTAAGGCTCTCATAACGTCCGTAGATGTGCCATCAAACCGCGCCGTCTATCTCACGCTTCATAAACCTCATTGTGAGCGTGCAGCATTGGCGTAATCACCGCGGTTAACTATTTCCTTCCCTTTCAAACGAAAGTCATATATAAACACCATTAAGCTGTGCTGCATGCGGCCGACGTGAGAGGAATGGGTTTGCTCGTACTTTTATGGCACGAGATCGAGAGCTCCGTTTAAGATACGAGAAAGTGCCATTATAGCGTTTGAAGAGGTGCAGGCAAACACAGCATTGTATCACAGATGTTCTGAGTACAGGACAGACACAAACAGGTTCAAACTTAAAACATTTACTATACATTTTATTTTCCTACATTGGTTGTTTAGTGTCAAAAGTCAAAGTTCACTGTATAATATCTAGGTTTATGTGTCCGCATACATCTTAATTTAATGCTGAGCACTAAGATTTACACTGGGGTCCAAAAATCTGAGACCACATTTTTATAATAGAAATAAACAGTAAAAAAAAAAGCAACAGTAAAACATCCTGACTCTTCAATTTTCAATGTTAATTCTGCAGCCATATTTAAATGTAAGAAAGTGTGTGATATATTATGATTTTATCTCCTAAATCCCCGTCAGTCTGAACTCTTGCATTGAAGCATTGGTTTAATCTCAGACGAATCATCAGGTTTTGCAGAACCTTGTCGAGTCTTTACCGACATGACTGAACACTGTGATCCAAGCAAAACAGGGACAGACTAATTACTCAAAAACCACATGTAACCTTTTTTTTTATTTTTTTTTTGAAGATTCTACTCCCTTAAGCTATTCCTGATGCCATACATAATAAAATCCTTTGTTGAATTGGAAAAGAAGCATAAAGCATTTTCACTAGTACTCTGAGACTTTTAATATCCCACTGGAGATAAATGTAAAATAAAATAAAAAACACATCAGGAATGACCTTATTTCACCCTCAAGTTCACTCTCATACCATCTTGAAACGTATATTAGGGATTAAGTGGGAAAAAAGATGCCACTTGCAATGATCTTTAAAATAAATACAATATGATTGAAAAATTTGCAATAAACCTTGTGACTGGGGAGGCACAATAAAAGTTCAATCTTTTGTGGCATTGCTATATATCTCTTTTTATATATCTCTATTTATTTAAAATAAATGAAGAAACTCTGATATACCTGTAAAGCGTATGCATTAGTTCGCATGCATTGGTTTTAATTGTACTCAACATACCTTGTTAATAGTGACAAGAAAATGTTTAATTTTATGCATTCATTTCTATGAGTTCAAGTTCTGAATGGATTTAAGTTATTGGCTAGTATAGTTAGTGAATAAGACAACCTGGCTAGTAAACTTGTCATTTCATCATGAAAATGTTTGTTTAAATAATACCATTTGTACACAAATTATTCTACAAATAACAGAAATACTTAACGTAATAAATATATAAACTAAAAAATTTAAATTGTTCTTCATTCCATATGCAAAGCCGGCTTGTTTTGCTATGTGGTGTTAGAGATAATCCTCTGATTTAGAGAGGAAATTATATAAAATGATATAAAAATATAAGCAGGTTGTGATGAAGCATGTGTTGGACAAATCAGTGACTTATTAGAGTATAATAATAGTCAATAATAAAAGTTCAGTGTAAAAAAAAAAAGCTCTATTTGTAAACTTTTTGCTGAAGCAGTAATGCCTGACTTGAGTAAACAATTAAAAAGTAATCGAGAAATCAAGTATATTCAATTGACACAACTAATCTGAACATGTTTTATATCTGAGGAATGTGTTATTGAAGAATGATGTTAACTAACCGAGTGAACTGTGCTGAAGTGAACACCACCCCAACGAGGAACATATGTTAGCTTAATTACGAAATGTAACCAGAAGCTGCAGGATATTTTCAGTAGTTTATTAATTGTGATATTCTCTGACTAGCTTGTAAGAATTTATACACGTTCTAGCTTTCGAGCAAAGAGCTGCTAAGCAGCTACGCTAAGCATTTTTACCTGAGGTGATGGAAACTGCTTAATTTTAATTGGCTCTTGAAAAAAAATATATAAAAATTGTTTAAAAAAGGCATGTGATTTAATAAGTTACAGAAAGTAATTCTTGTGACAAATTAAAGGTTTATCATTCATCCTTGTACATGTAAATACACTTTGATTTTGCACATGTGATATATTTACTATGTGAAATGAAACATTACTCAAATGAAGTGGATTGTATGTATTTCTCCGTAAAGGCAATTTTTTCCATTGACAATCAAGTCCATTCTAATCTTGGAGCACTTACACCCTGAAAACCTTTTGATGGTTTAACTGCTCTCTTCTCTACAAACCTGAACCAAATGAAACTGAGTGAATCAGAGGAGGAAAGAACTCCAACACCAAACCAAATGAGCCAGTGGTGCTCCAGGACCAGGGTTTTGTCAAGAGCGATGTTTTAGGACAACTTTCTCTCTGTGTTGGTGATATGTGGTTGCTCAGTGTCCATCCCAATGTACATCTCAGTGTTAATTGAGTACTTTGTCACACTCCATGATAATTGGTTTACTTCGAACATCTTGGTTTTATTTAACCACGAGGACTTTAGTTTAATGGACCGACAGCAGGCGTGCCTAATGGTAGGTAAACTCAGAGGGACGTGGGGCAACAGTTAGAGGGGAAAATGTGTTCTGGTGATTGTTGCTGGTGTCCATAACAGACCGTGCATGAGAGTTAAAGTTAAATGGGCCATTTGATGCGACATTTTGTAAATCTCAACCGTTGCCGTGAGCGTGTGAAGCAGGTCTTGTGACTCATGACTGGATTTTTCTTGAAGCTGGGTTTGGTTTTCTCAAAGCAGCAACAAAAATCCCTGCTGGACATTAATGAACACTAAGATATTGATGTGAACTCAATGCTGGGCAACTCACCATGATTTAATTTCTCTGTTTGCAGACTGTGGTTTGTTTTTAAATCTGTGTCACACGCATTTGATTCCTCCAGCCACCGTGTCTTGATGAAGCCATTTGGACTGCATAATAACAGTCAATTTTTGAGAAACATCTCATCCAAGACCGCATCCAATTTTGAAGCACAGTTGTTATAGTATTTAAACTGTTCAAGACACTATGGTCTCAGTCTCAGAGGAAGCAGATGCAAGATTCTTTCTTTGTCTTTCACTTTTGTGTCTCTTCACTCGCCTGAGACAACTGCAGGTGTAGCCTTGATAAGTCATGGGCAAACAGAGATGTTTGTTAAAGCCATTGATCTGAACAGGGCCAGTCCTGTTCAATTATTGGCAAGCCCCGAAGGAGACACGAATGAAAACTTGTTGTCAGCTCTTTGTGTAAACAGTGACACCAATGGCTAAGGTGAAGCAGGGTCACATGATGCCGGTGACACACCTACCGGAGGCCCTAAAGCGGCGCCAGCCACACAGGTACGGCACAGGAGTCTAACGCACAGGGACAGGACGCTTTTCCCGCACCGTGCATTACAGGCATGAATCGGGAAGAACATTATTACTCTGCCAGTCATCTTTACAAGGACTCCTGTGCCTATCAGAGGCCACACAATGAGGAGTTCAGCCCAAGCCCGCCACCGTGCCTTTACATGACCAGGCAGACCCAAGCCGTCTACGCTTCTCCTGCTTTGGGCACCCAGGACCAACACAACCATCTTCCTGATATCACGTCCTATGTGTCCGGACGAGAAGAACTGGCTGTGTCTCACCTGCATCACTCACAAGCCCAACAGCTGCCTCTTCAAACGTTTACGGGGTATGGAGACTCTCTGGACCTGTGCTCTGAACGAAACAGGTGCCATCTTCCTTTCCCGTGGATGAAATCAACAAAATCTCACACACATGCTTGGAAAGGACAATGGGCAGGTAATGGGTGTACTTTGCCCAACAATCTTTATCCACAGATTTGTATATTACAGTTTTTATAGACGTGTCTGCAACCTGAAGTTGACTTTGTATGAATCTGTAATTTTGTAAGAATTGTTTAAATACACTAACCTGACCTTTTAGCCTTTATCTTGCATGGGCAATTTTAGATATATTTGAGTCGGCCTCAGTTTGCCAGGAATGGATGACTTCATTTGTTATGGCCTACCACAAAGGCCTTTGAGAATTATTTCGAATAATTCTCAAACATTATAAATTACATGCGCTTCCTAAACAGCATAATTATTAAACATGTAAGTGCTCAAAAGAATAGTGCGACCAATATTTTGTATTCAGGACGTATTATAATAATAATAATAATAATAATAATAATAATAATAATAATAATAATAATAATGCAATTTCATTAAAACTTTCCTACAACAGAGTCCATTTCTCATCCCTCGTTTTGCGTAATAGTCTTGCTAATATCATTTTATACACTTGTTTTAATCCCAGTAAATAACCAACAGCAAAGCAAAACTTTCGCTGAAATATCCGTTTGTGCATTTTATATTTTTCGGTATGTATGTAGATCGGTTTTAATGGCCTTCTGAAGAAAACGTGTACATCTTAAAGGGTACGGACGAAGTAAAACTTTTTTTTAAAGCTATTTTGAGTCGTACGATTTAATACAACAATCTAAGTGAAATTTTGCCCGTAGGTTAGAATGGATTCTATTCTATTCTTTTCTGAGCACGCAAATGACCATAAAACTGAAAAATACCCTACTTTATCATATACTTACTATTTATACTATTTGCTCATTATTATTATTCACATTATAAAAGGAACTGCTTACATTAAAATATCGAGTTTTGTAAGCCTGATTAACTGATGAAACCTTGTTTCATATTAATTGTAAATATATATATATATATTTTGCACTTATGCAATGTCAAATTTTAACAGTATTAGACACTTGTGAAAAAGACATTTGCAGTCGTTCATCAATTCATCGAGCGCCTGTTTTTTCAGTGTAACCCTTTTGACTTCAGAGAAAATTTTCCTTTTCTTTTAGTCACATTTGAGTAAATAAAAGTTGACTTCTCCAGGGGTTCGAACCATAGACTCAAAGCCAAGGGGTCCATTATTTTTGCAATTACGCTTAATAATGTAGAATAGAAAACTCTTATTAGCGGCATTATGGTTAATGCTACATATAATTTTTGATGGTTATTATTGTCGTTATAAGATTATAATAACAAACAATCGGCTTCACTGTGTCTAAAATCAATCAGCTACAATGACTTTAATATTTTATAAATCCTTAATCTGTATTAAAGTCAGTTCAGTTTTCCAGCCCTACTGATTAAAATAAATAGACAGGGCTAATAAAATTAATAAATAAACCCTCGAACAAGGGTATGTTACTGAACCCGTCTATGGTATTGAAGTGGTAACATTATTCTTAAGCTTTGAATTATTTTACATTGAAATGTAGTATATATTTTCCCAGCGATTACACTGTAAATCAATTCTGGTCCACTTATGTACGGTTTATTTATTTTAACTGTACACTGTATACCAGGTCAAAGCTACTTCCCCAGAGACAAAGAAAGCTAATGTGCGGGTAGACATGTTAGTTTTAAAGGTTGGGCATAAAACTTAAACACACTTTTTTGTAGCTCATGTGCAATATGAAAAGAGCAAACACCTAATGTGTTGATTGTTCAATGCATTTAGGACAAAGACCAAAAGTGTGTAAATGTGATTTTATTGCACGGTATAGATGGGACACAGATTGATCTATAGGTTGCTTTATAGCTTCCCAACATCGTAGTGTTGGTGTATAGATTATTAAATTGTTAGACTCTGATGCATCTGAGGAAGGAAGAACTAATCTGGTTAGGAATAGGAATTACATAGGAATTTGGTCAAATGGTGGACACATTGAGCAACACACACACACACACACACACACACACACACACACACACACACACACGCAGCTCTCTTTCTCTTTATATATTATTATAAGTAATATATTACAATATGTTATAGAAATGGGATGTATTTGGGTGTGTGATTGCATTTTTCGCACCGGAGCTCGCGTTTATAAATATTGTAATATATTTATTAATAAAATATAAAAATCTGTGCATTGATCATTAACAATAAATATCAGGCACGTGCACAGGTAGGGCTCAACCTGTGCAGAGCACATGCCCCTTTTGCCCTTACACTCCGAAGTGGCCTTTTTTTGGTGGTGTTACTAAATAATCTTGATATAAAAAAAGGCAGGGGGGTGCCCTTTTTCAGTTTCAGCACATGCCCCTCAAAAGGTCTGTGCACTGCCCTGATAAATATATACACTAAAGCGGCTCTGTCTGTTAAATGAACTCGTTTGTAATAAAGTGCGTCTCCGGCAGGTCCCTACGCGGCGGAGCACGAGGAGAACAAGCGCACGCGCACGGCCTACACGCGCGCGCAGCTGCTCGAGCTGGAAAAGGAGTTTCTCTTCAACAAGTACATCTCGCGGCCGCGGCGCGTCGAGCTCGCGCTCACGCTCAGCCTCACCGAGCGCCACATCAAGATCTGGTTCCAGAACCGGCGCATGAAGTGGAAGAAGGAGGAGGACAAGCGGAAGGCGCGCGGCGGCGACCCCGAGCAGGATGCGTCCGTCACGTCCGGCGACCTCCGCGACGACGCGTGCGGCGGCCCCGCGGCTCCACCGTCGCCCCCAAGCTCTCGCCCCGAGCCCTTGGTAGCGCGAGACCCTGCCTGAGCATGTCTGCACGACATTTCGGACATTGCATGAGATCCTGAAAATTCCTGGACTGGAAATAAGTTGTAAATAAAATGTATAGGCTGCTATCTACACCCCCCCCCCTCCCCCCATTTTTTTCAATTATTCAATTATTCAATTATTTCTTATTTTTGAAATATAAACAGATGAGGTTAAAGCCTCAGTGTCTGACCTGACCAAAATGTATCTTATAAAATAGTGCACTGGACACACCATTTAATCCAAGCTCAAAGTTCTTTATTAAAAATAAAATGAGATGCAGATTTTATCTTTTTACTGAAAGTCCTGAGCAGATACCAGCTGCCAAACATGCCCCAAACTGGACCTAGTGGTAGACCATGTTTTCAAGATGCAAGTCATTTTTTCCATCTTCACTACACTCAAGAATGAAAAGTAAGATTTTATACAATATATAAGATATAATATATAAAAACAATATATAAAAAAAGCACTGGTTTGTCCACTGTGCATTTATGACACCAGTTTGAGGACTCTAGGCCTATGCTTTAGTTGCTCTTTAAAGTTAGACTAAGCTGGATTTTTTATTATAAACAATAAAGAGTCTCTACAGGTCATGGATGATGCATTCTACATTTACAAGTTTTGGTTCAATTACATTTCAACTGATTTTTGTGTTAAACTGTTGATGCACATCTGTAATAATGTTATTTAAGCCTCTCATTCACTGCCTGCAATACTGACAAGAATTTATTTTATTTGTATAACTTACAAGCAGTGGCATTTTTATAACTTTGAAAATACAGATTAAGCGGCCTGCCTAATACAATTCAAATCCTTTTTTTATTATTATTATATCCAATTTATTTTATATCTTGATGTAGATGTTATTCTGCCAGATGTTTTTATACTAGACTATACTAAACCATGGTTATATTCCAGAGAAGGCCATTTATGCACACATCCCCTACTTCTATATTTAAATACAAACTAATTGGTAAAAAAAAAAATACATTTCTAACCCTGATATTATTTTTAGTAAAGATGTAAAGAATTTCGGTCTAGTTAAATCTGTACTGTTAAATCTGGATATAAGGCGACCTGCAGTCTGTGCTTTGGCCACTAGAGGGCAGTAAGCGACTTTATATTTTCCTAAGAATGCCTTTTTATTTCAGCTTTCAAAAGTTCCATATAGAATATTGTAATGACAAAATACTGATAATGGTGATTTGAGCAAATATTAGTTTAATTTATTCCTAGGCGATTGCCATATAAAACTGTATATTTATCTAAATATTTTTTCACGTTATATTATATATGTTCTCATGTTATGTTCTGCATTATTTTGTATATTTGAACCAGGCTGCTGTACATTATCAGTGCATCTGATGCTAATCACGTGCATTTTTATTTTGCAATGTTCTGTGAAACTTAGTAACACACCAATAAACAGATTTTGGTGAAGATGATATTAGGCATTTAAATCATTTTCAGAACGACATTCGATGAGAATATTCTCCATGACAGGAGATTGGGGTAGGATGTCATTTTGCTGTTTGTAATTAATTATCTAATGATGCATCATAAACAAGACATGCATCATTTATTTGTTCGAAACACTGACTTTAGTTTTCATGATGAAGAGTGATTACATTTGACCTTATGTTATAATGCTTTTATAAGACACTATGCACGTTATCCTGACACTTTCTTCATAGTGCAATATGCATTATGTGTTCAATTCTGCAATGCAATGCAAACGCCAAATCAATGATCTCGGCTTCTGAGGTGATCTTCTACGTGGAGTTCATGCACGGCCCCATGACTTGAGGTCAGAGCTTGTTCGTGGGGTCAGAGAGCACGAGGTTGCGCAGTCGCAGTGCACATATCTTCTTCACCTCTCCGATGGCACGCACTCTTTCCGCCTCGCGGCTGTCGCCGAGGCGGCGCTGCAGCTCGCGCGTTATGTCGCGCTTGCCGCTCAGGCGCGCGCAGATGATGAAAGGGAATCCGAAGCGCTGTTTGTACTCAGAGTTGAGGCTGCGCATGTGCGACACCTCCTCGGGCCGCAGGTCGGTAAATCCAGCCGCGTGCTGCTCCTCCTGCGAGTCCCGGGTTAACGCACCGCTCTGCAGCTCCCTGCCCGCCAGGTCTGGGTGGCACCGCAGGATTCCCTCCTTACCTGGGGGCAGAGGTCTAACGACAGTCAGAGCTTGGGGGGAAAACAGTATTCGAGTACACTACTTTACCTGTGTGTCACCAAAATCTCATTAACAACCAGGCCTTCAGCTCTGACTCTCCACTGCATAAACTGAATGCACGGTTCCAAATAACTTGTGCAGGGGGTTTGCATTATCTTTACAATTTAGGTTCAAAACATGCAAATTCATCAATGCAGAAAAGAAAGAAAAAAACGTGAACATGAAATAAACATGCAAACCCACATTAACCCAAGTTCAGGACAGACACCTGGAGCTTCAGTGATACTCCAGTATCATTAGACTACTTTTTCCACCTCCTGCAAAGTTGACCGTCAGATTTCTATTTTGAAGGAAACCTTTTCTGCACATGATCCACTACTATACCTGATTCAGGCAAACTGTCGATGAAGTCAGAGATGTGAGCCTCAATGTCCGCTAGGCTTTTGAAAGGACGATGGATCCATATCGCAGCTGGAATGATAGGACATTTCTCAATCACGTTCCCAAATATTTCCAAAAAGTCCTCATATGAGAGTGCGTTCACAGCGTTGATGTCCATGGCATCCAGTGTAAAAAAGCAGAGGGGAAATTCCAGCAGGGTTAATGGCCTGGGAATGATAGATCAGACTTTAAACCCCTTTTGTTTGTTCTATGGCTTCACCAATGCAAAGTTCAGCAGCCAAATGCCAACATTTGTGGCAGGATAAAATAATAATAAAAAAATAATACATGTTCAATAAATTATCTGCCTTATTTTCTTCATAAAAAATGTGGCAGCAGGACATTTTTAACAGAAGCCTTGAATCTTCTACAATTCCTTTAGTCAAACCAGAACAGGGTGCAGAAGAGCCAAGAAGTGGTTTTGATCCTGAAAACGCTGTCAAATTGACAGTGTGAAAGTCTCCCTTCTGATACTACAACACTGGAGCTTTCACCATTGGCCACCACGAAACACAGACCCTCCCCTTACAGGTATGATGCAACAAGCTATACTGACTGCAGAAGTGCACAACTGAAAACTGGAAATTCCTGAATGCTGTACACAGAATCCTGTGGCAACAAGCACTGGTTGTTGAATGAGTAGATCTCCATACATAATTTTATATCTTTCTTTTTACTCAACATTTGCCTGCAACCAGGGATGTAGTGTGCTCTTGCCTGAAATATTAAATATTAAATATTGTTTCTGAATATGAATGTTACTGATACAGCTGGCCCTCGTCTGATCTTCTGAACCATGAATTGTTGAATACAGCATTCTTCTTCTGCAGTCCTTTTACCTGAAATTTCAAAAATTAACCAACACTTGTTTCTGTAAACATGGTGTAAGTGACTATTAAAGCCCTGAGATCTTTTGAACTGAGTATCTGTGTATAGTGGTGTTGCAGTAGGGTTCGGGAGATACAGAGGTGTCTTTAGGCTGCATGCTAGTCATATGCAGTTGGACATATGCCAAAGTGGCTCCCTCTCCTGCCAAGCTTGGGGTGAGGAGTCAATGACTCAGGCTTCCCAAGCCAATCCCAGGGCTGAGGCAGACCTGGCAGACTTCCTAAACCATGCCTAATGCCAACCAAATGGCCTCAGAAGCCACTCCTAAAGCCTGAGGCCCAAGAGGCCCTAAATTTTAAACTATTAACAGTACAAACAATAGACCTGTATTTAGGGTGATTGTGACCTGGCCATTTCTCCACTGATCTAAACGGAAACTTTTTGAGATAACACTCTTCTGCAGAAAAGAAAACAATGAACATTGCAAAGGCTCATCAAATTTCCATCAACATGCGACAACAACTTGTGTACCAGCATTTTGAACTTCATTATGTGATCAACATGGGACCCAATCTTACAGACACTGATGAAAATAGTGGTTTAAAAAAGTTGACGAAAATAATTAATAGAGCTGCAGACATTTTTCTGGGCTGCTACAATGTCTTCAGGATGATACGCAGATTTTTTCAGCTTTAAATCTGAGGCCAACGAGGCACCTCAGCTGAGAAGGTGGCCTTCAAAAGCAGGACCACGACTGACACGGCACCCTGCAAAACCAGTCACAAGTCCGAGGACAACAAGGCAACCTCAAAAATCTGACGATGACGAAGCAGCCTCGAAACCAAGCCTGAGGCCGTTTTCAAGCCAGAACAATAGGCCAAAGAGGCGGACTCCCAAAACAAGCCAGGGGCCGGAAAGGAACCCTCCCAAAACAAGTTCAAGCCCGAGACCAGTATGGCAGACTCCCAAACCAGAGGCAGATAATGCAGACTGATGTTGACGGGTGGTGTCCCAAATAAAAGCCTGAGACTGATAAAATATTTTCTTGTCTAATTTCCTGTCATGATTAAATTATTGGTTATATAAAATATGTACAGTTGAAGGTTTAAATTTCACCTCTTTTATATTTACTTATTTATTTTGAAAACAGAAATGTGCACTGCATTAATCGCATGGCAATAAAATTAGTTGACGAAAATAATAAATACAGCTGCCGACATTTTTCTGGGCTGCTACAATGTCTTCAGGATCATACACAGATTTTTTTAGCTGTAAATCTACAGCTAAATAATATGCTGTAAACTAATATGGATTGAGTATGCCCATAACACCGTTCCCACTGCTGCCACAGGGCTTTCGCCCTTCCAGGTGGTCCACGGTTACCTGCCACCAACTTTCTTCAACCAGGAACCCCGGTCCGCCGTTCCTTCCGCCACCCTTTTCTTCCAACGCAGCTGTCATGGCTTGAGAACCGCCCCAGCAGCCCTGCTCAAGAACGGCATAAGACTTTGCCAGGGGGCCAACCCTAAGCAACGCTTAGCCCCTCACTACTGTGTCGGACAGCGAGTATGGCTCTCTACTCGGGACCTTCCCCTTAAGGCCACCTGTCAGAAGCTTGCCCCATGCTTCATCGACCCATTCCCCATTTCCAAAGACGTCAATCCCGTAGCCCTCCGACTCAGGCTCCCCAAAGCACTCTAGGTCCACCCTATGTTTCATGTGTCCAGGGTTCAACCCGTCCAAGCCTGCTTATTAGTGCCCTCCACCAGACCCCTTCAGCACGCCCGGGTCATTAATGTGAGTCTTGCGTACACCGTATGCGGCCTACTCCGCTCCCATCGCCGTGGTAGGGGCTTCCAGCCTTGTGGACTGTGAGGGCTATGGTCCTGAGGAACGCTCTATGGTCCCCTTTCGCTTTATTCTGGACCCGGACCTGATTGATGGCTTTCATTGGGACCACCCGGAGCAACCTGTTGGGGCGTCCGGAGCCGCCCTAGAGGGGGGGGACCTCCGCCTCCATCACCGAGGAACTGCCCCCTTCGAACCCTTCTATCTTTCTAACACATATAATGATGCCAGAATCCTCCAATCGGGGCCAGATTGTCTTTAGGCTTGCCCTGATTACTCTCCAGCATATTTACCCGTTTTCCAGACTCTCCCCTCAGCGTTACGGCTCTGCTCACACTGAACGCGCTCCGGTTCCTGGCTCTGCTCTGATCACGCTCAACGCGTTCCGGTTCCCGGCCCGGCTCGGCTCTGCTCTGCTCTGCTCTGCTCACGCGCAACACTCGTCGACTTCCAGCTCGGCGCTGCTCGCGCTCAACGTGCTCCGAGTCCCAGCTCGGCTCTGCTCGCGCTCACCGCACTCCGACTTCGGCTTGGCATCCCCGTGCTCCGAGCACTTCGGCTCCCTGAATCGGCTCTGCACGCTCGCTTTTTTGGCCCCGCTCTTCTTCGCATCTGCCTTGGATCCTAAAACCTGAACATGAATATTGCACCTCAGCTGAGAAGGCAGCCTCAAAAACTAGGACCACGACTGACACGGCACCCTGCCAAACCAGTCCCAAGTCTGAGGACAACAAGGCAACCTCAAAAATCTCATGATGACGAAGCAGCCTCCCAAACGAAGCCTGAGGCCGTTTTGGTGGATTTTCAAGCCAGACGGACTCCCAAAACAAGCCAGGGGCCGGAAAGGAACCCTCCCAAAACAAGTTCAAGCCGGAGACCAGTATGGCAGACTCCCAAACCAAAGACAGATGATGCAGACTCCCAAACCAGATGCAGATGATGCGAACTCCCAAACCAGGCCAGAGGTTGACGGGTGGTGTCCCAAATAAAAGCCTGAGACCGATTCATTATTTTCTTGTATTATTTCCTGTCATGATTGAATTATTGTTTATATAAAATATGTACAGTTTTTAATTTAATTATTTGCTTTTTTTTTTTTTAATGCTGTTTCTAAAAACTTGAGTGTATTACATCAATGTCTCTGGTAGCCAAGGTATGATGTAACTAGCTATACTGACTGCAGAAGTGCACAACTAGAAAACTGGAAATTCCTGGATAAAAAGTTTCCACAGGTAAATGTCCTCATCTGTGTATGGTGGTGTTGCAGCAGGGTTCAGAAGATACAGAAAGTTCTATAGACCGCATGCTAGTCATACACAGTTGTCCATATGTCAAAGTGGCTCCCTCTCCTGCCAAGCTTGGGGTGAGGAAGCAGAATTCCAAGTCATCACAAGCCTAAGGCCAATGAATCAGGTTTCCCAAGCCAATCCCAGGGCTGAGACAGACTTGACAGACTTCCAAAAACCATGCCTAATGCCAACCAAATGGCCTCAGAAGCCACTCCTAAGACTGAGGCCCTAGAGGCCCTGAATTTGGAACTATTAACAGTACAAACAATAGACCTGAATTTAGGGTGATTGTGACAGAGCCATTTTTCCACTGATCAAGACTTTTTGAGATAAACACTCTTCTGCCGAAAAGGAAACATTTTCACATGAATATTGCAAAGGCTCATCAAATTACCATCTACATGCCACAACAACTTGTGTACCAGCATTTTGAACTTCATTATGTGATCAACATGGGACCCAATCCTACAAACACTGATGAAAATAGTGGTTTAAAAAAGTTGACGAAAATAATTAATACAGCTGCAGACATTATTCTGGGCTGCTACAATGTCTTCAGGGTGATACGCAGTTTTTTTCAGCTGTAAATCCGAGGCCTCAAAAACCAGGACCACGACTGACCCGGCACCCTGCCAAACCAGTCCCAAGTCTTAGGACAACAAGGCAACTCTAAAAATCTGATGATGACGAAGCAGCCTCCCAAACCAAGCCTGAGGCCATTTTGGCGGCTTTTCAAACCAGAAGATGAGGCCAAAGAGGCGGACTCCCAAAACAAGCCAGGGGCCGGTAAGGAACCTTCCCAAAACAAGTTCACGCCCGAGACCAGTTTGGCAGACTCTCAAACCAGAGGCAGATGTTGACGAGTGGTGTCCCAAATAAAAGCCTGAGAATGATTTATTTGTTCTTGTCTTATTTCCTGTCATGATTAAATTATTGTTTATATAAAATATCTACAGTTTTTAATTTAATTATTCAAATTTTTGATTTCTAAAAAATGCTGTATATATAAACTTCAGTGTCAGAAATTAATGTCTCTGGTAGCCATTTTGAGAGTTTTCAGGTTTAAATTTCACCTCATTTTTGTTTACTTATCTATTGATAAGTAATGTGATGGTGATGATGTCACACTAAATTATTAGAATTACGAATAACCAGTGCTATTAAGGTGTGTATTATATACTTTGTTTATTTCGAAAGTTGTTTCAGGAGAGATTTCATTAATGATACACGGTCATGTGGTTACAGGCATAATATGAAGTGCTGTCATACAAGATTTGTCACGTGTAAGCCCGGCAGTAGAGATGACGTCATTTCTGTGCGCCCTCTCTCTTAGCGGAATGTGTTCGCTATGAGAGGCACAGCTACACCAGAGATTCTCTCTTTATTGTCTGTCGATTGTTTCAATACAGAGAGGAAGAAGTAAATCATATGACGATTGTACCCTTGTGTGGAGTCTCTTAATTATAAACGCACGCTTTATTATTCATGTGTTTACTGGCTTTGGTTATTTAAGCCACAATAAGCGCTTTTCGCGTTAAGTGTTCCAGAATGTCCCTCTTTTTTATTTTTGTCAGTTATCCGACTTCACGTTTTGAGTTTCAGTGTAAGCGGTATTGTTTTTGTCAGCAGAGCTCTGCGAACGTTAAAAGGACGCCATCTGGGAATATTTTCGTTCCTCTTCTACAGAAAGCAGCAGTTAAAATTATGGTGCCGCACCGCCATCTAGCGGTTGGGGGACGTGTCGCTACACGGAAATGGTGTATTTTCTTCATGGTCCCTTAAATTTAATCTATTAACGGTACAAGCACTTAATATGTAGAATCAGTGGTTGTTAAGGAGTCAGTATATATCCGATCTTTAAGACAAATTGAGATAAACACTCTTCTATCGATATGGATACTACATTAAATATGTCAAATACAAAATACAGATTAAGCGGCCTGCCTAATACAATACAAATCTTTTCTTTTTATTAATTTATCGTTAAATTCGAGAGAAGGCCATTTGGCCATTTATGCACACATCCCCTACTTCTATATTTAAATACAAACTGATTGGTATATATAATATATATATATATTGTATACATTTCTAATCCAGATATTATCTTTAGTAAAGATGTAAAAATTTCTGTCTGGTTAAATCTGTACTTGGATATTAGGCGACCTGCAGTCTGTGCTTTGGCCACTAGAGGGCAGTAAGCGACTTTATATTTTCCTAAGAATGCCTTTTAATTTCAGCTTTCAAAAGTACCATACAGAATATTGTAATGACAAAATACCACAGGTGGGAGTAAGTCACCAAATTAAAGTCTCAAGTCAAGTCCAAGTCTTAACATTGCAAGTCAAAGTCAAGTCAAGTCATTCTGTTGTATGGGTCAAGTCAAGTCAAGTCAAGTCATACTCTTTGTCAAGTCAAGTCAAGTCCCAACTTAGTCATCAAGTCATACCAAGTCGCACACAGATTTGTTTGACACATTTTTTAACTCAGGGACTTTTATTACTTATTTAGACACAGAGGGCTGATGATGGGTTACAAAAATAAATAAATGAACTTGTGTGTAATAAAATATCTTTAAGAAGCAATTTAAATGCTCTAAAATTAAAATAAATTAAATGAACAAGTAAACAAGAATTAATTGTAAGTTTTTTAGACAGTAGAATGTGCTGATGTTTCCTTCTCAGGAGGAGTCAGAACTACAGTTGTTAAACTGGATCATTTCTATCTATCAGTACCCTGATGTATCTGTGTAAACATGGAGTGAACAGTCACATGTCACCATCTCAACATATAGTCATAATAATACCTATAAGTGCAAAGTATACTCTGTTATCTCATCAGACACCAAACAATGGGTTGCATACTCAAAGTAGAATATCAATATAAAAAATTTAAAAAAAAAGCTTACTGTACAAGTGAGGCAGTGGTTTTTAAAAGGTGATGAACCCAACATTGTTTGCTCTGTTAAGAGTTATCCACAAACTATTATGATCATGTTACTCTAGGGCTTTTCATTAATTTTCTAATATCCTTAAAATTGTAAAAAAAAAAAATTAAAACTATCAGGTCATGCCCCAGTATTTATAGAGATGTTTACCGTACATCAAACCAGATTTATGTATTTGGCCATAACAACTTTAACCCTTGACCACTTCAATGTTAAACTGTGATGTTTGGACAGTTTAAAATAATGCCAATGTGAAGGCAAATTACAGTGAATTGAATTTGCAAAAAATCAAACTGGCCATGTACGCGTAATCTCTAAACCCAATCTTTATCCTCGGGGGTGGTGCTGGTGTTGTTGCGGTGTACATGTTGTCTTGTCCGCGGAGGATCTGCTGTTTTGGCAGGCGGCAAGCGGCTTCCGGATAGCGTCTAGCGGTTTACGCATGCGGAAGAGTGGATTGGGTTCGCCGATTTATTGGAAAATATATAGTCCATTCTTAAATATATAAAAAAAAATCACAATATTCGAAAAAAAAATATTTTCCACAAGTCATTACAAGTAAATAGGCACAAATCCAAATCAATTCTAAAGTCACAAGGATCAAGTCTAAAGTCGAGTCTTTTCAGAGATCTAGTCAAGTAAGTCTCAAGTCCAGAAAATTGTGACTCGAGTCTGACTCGAGTCAAGTCATATGACTCGAGTCTCACACCTCTGCAAAATACTGATAATGGTGATTTGAGCAAATATTAGTTTAATTTATTCCTAGGCGATTGCCGTATAAAACTGTATATTTATCTAAATATTTTTTCACGTTATATTATATATGTTCTCATGTTATGTTCTGCATTATTTTGTATATTTGAACCAGGCTGCTGTACATTATCAGTGCATCTGATGCTGATCACGTGCATTTTTATTTTGCCATGTTCTGTGAAACTTAGTAACACACACCAATAAACAGATTTTGGTGAAGATGATATTAGGCATTTAAACCTTTTTTAGAACAACATTTGATGAGAATATTCTCCATGACAGGAGATTGGGGTAGGATGTCATTTTGCTGTTTGTAATTAATTATCTAATGATGCATCATAAACAAGACATGCATCGTTTATTTGTTCGAAACACGGACTTTAGTCTTGATGATGACGCGTGATTACATTCGACCTTATGTTATAATGCTTTTATAAGACACTATGCACGTAGTTTTATAAGACACTATGCACGTATTCGAGTACACTACTTTACCTGTGTGTCACCAAAATCTCAATAACAACCAGGCCTTCAGCTCTGACACTCCACTGCATAAACTGAATGCACAGTTCCAAAAAAACTTCTGCAGGGGGTTTGCATTATCTTTACAATTTAGGTTCAAAACATGCAAAATCATCAATGCAGAAAAGAAAGAAAAAACGTGAACATGAAATAAACATGCAAACTAGCTATACTGACTGCAGAAGTGCACAACTAGAAAACTGGAAATTCCTGGATGCTATACACAGAATCCTGTGGCAACAAGCACTGGTTGTTGAATGAGTAAATCTCCATACATAATTTCATATCTTTCTTTTTACTCAAAATTTGCCTGCAACCAGGGCTGTAGTGTGCTCTTACCTGAAATTCATATATTAAATATTGTTTCTGAATATGAATGTTACTGATACAGCTGGCCCTCATCTGATCTTCTGAACCATAGATTGTTGAATTACAGCATTCTTCTTCTGCAGTCCTTTTACCTGAAATTTGACAAATTAACCAACACTTGTTTCTGTGAACATGTTGTAAGTGTCTATAAAAGCCCAGAGATCTTCTGAACTGAAAATCTGTGAGTTAAAATGTCCTCATCTGTGTATGGGGGTGTTGCAGCAGGGTTCAGAAGATACAGAAAGTTCTACAGGCCCCATGCTAGTCATATTCAGTTGTCCATATGCCAAGGTGGCTTCCTCTCCTGCCAAGCTTGGGGTGAGGAAGCAGAATTCCAAGTCATCACAAGCCTAAGGCCAATGAATCAGGTTTCCCAAGCCAATCCCAGGGCTGAGGCAGACTTGACAGACTTCCAAAACCATGCCTAATGCCAACCAAATGGCCTCAGAAGCCACTCCTAAGACTGAGGACCAAAAGGCCCTGAATTTTGAACTATTAACAGTACAAACAATAGACCTGTATTTAGGGTGATTGTGACAGAGCTATTTTTCCACTGATATAAACTTTTTGAGATAAACACTCTTCTGCCGAAAAGGAAACAATGAATATTGCAAAGACTCATCAAATTTCCATCTACATGCCACAACAACTTGTGTACCAGCATTTTGAACTTCATTATGTGATCAACATGGGACCCAATCCTACAGACACTGACTTTTACCTGAAATTTGACAAATTAACCAACACTTGTTTCTGTGAACATGTTGTAAGTGTCTATAAAAGCCCAGAGAGGCTGCTACAATGTTTTGAGGATGATGCGCAGATTTTTTCAACTGTAAATCTGAGGCCAACGAGGCACCTCAGCTGAGAAGGCGGCCTCAAAAACCAGGACCACGACTGACACGGCACCCTGCCAAACCAGTCCCAAGTCCGAGGACAACAAGGCAACCTCAAAAATCTGACGATGACGAAGCAGCCTCCAAAACCAAGCCTGAGGCCGTTTTGGCGGATTTTCAAGCCAGAACAATAGGCCAAAGCGGACTCCCAAAACAAGCCAGGGGCCGGAAAGGAACCCTCCCAAAACAAGTTTAAGCCCGAGACCAGTATGGCAGACTTCCAAACCAGAGGCAGATAATGCAGACTGATGTTGACGGGTGGTTTCCCAAATAAAAGCCTGAGACTGATTAATTATTTTCTTGTCTAATTTCCTGTCATGATTAAATTATTAGTTATATAAAATATGTACAGTTGAAGGTTTAAATTTCACCTCTTTTATATTTACTTATTTATTTTTAAAACAGAAATGTGCACTGCTTTAATCGCATGGCAATAAAATTAGTGCCGTAAAATGTGCAACAGATAGTGGTTTAAAAAAGTTGACGAAAATAATAAATACAGCTGCAGACATTTTTCTGGGCTGCTACAATGTCTTCAGGATCATACACAGATGTTTTTAGCTGTAAATCTACAGCTAAATAATATGCTGTAAACTAATATGGATTGAGTATGCCCATAACACCATTCCCACTGCTGCCACAGGGCTTTCGCCCTTCCAGGTGGTCCACGGTTACCTGCCACCAACTTTCTCCAACCAGGAACACCGGTCCGCCGTTCCTTCCGCCATCCTTTTCTTCCGACGCAGCCGTCGCGGCTTGAGAACCGCCCGAGCAGCCCTGCTCAAGAACGGCATAAGACTTTGCCAGGGGGCCAACCGTAAGCAATGCTAAGCCCCTCACTACCATGTCGGACAGCGAGTATGGCTCTCTTCTCGGGACCTTCCCCTTAAGGCCACCTGTCGGAAGCTTGCCCCATGCTTCATCGGCCCATTCCCCATTTCCTAAGTCGTCAATCCCGTAGCCCTCTGACTCAGGCTCCCCAGAGCACTCCAGGTCCACCCTACGTTTCATGTGTCCAGGGTTCAACCCGTCAAAGCCTGCTTCTTAGTGCCCTCCACCAGACCCCTTCAGCCCGCCCGGGTCATTAATGGGAGTCCTGCGTACACTGTATGCGGCCTACTCCGCTCCCGTCCCCGTGGTAGGGGCCTCCAGTCCCTTGTGGACTGGGAGGGCTATGGTCCTGAGGAACGCTCCTTGGTCCCCTTCCGCTTTATCCTGGACCCGGACCTGATTGCTGGCTTTCATGGGGACCACCTGGAGCAACCTGTTGGGGCGTCCGGAGCCACCCTAGAGGGGGCGGAGAACTGCGGGGAACTGCCCCCTTCGAACCCTTCTATCTTTCTAACACATATAAGAATGCCAGAATCCTCCAATCGGGGCCAGATTGTCTTTAGGCTTGCCCTGATTACCCTCCAGCATATTTGTTCATTAAAATTAAAATCTTTCTGTTACTGACCTGTTTCCGTTGGACTATTCTGTCCTCCGGCTTCCCGACCAGGCCTGTTTTTCAGACTTTCCCCTCAGCGTTAAGACTCTGCTCGCACTGAACGCGCTCCGGTTCCTGGCTCTGCTCTGATCACGCTCAACGCGCTCCGGTTCCCGGCCCGGCTCAGCTCTGCTCGTGCGCAACACTCGTCGACTTGAAGCTCGGCGCTGCTCGCGTTAAACGCGCTCCGGGTCCCAGCTCGGCTCTGCTCGTGCTCAACGCACTCCGACTTCGGCTCGGCATCCCCGTGGTCCGAGCACTTCGGCTCCCTGAATCAGGTCTGCACGCTCGCTTTTCTGGCCCCACTCTTGTTCGCATCCGCCTTGGATCCTAAAACCTGAACATCTGACAGAAACAATGAATATTGCAAAGGCTCATCAAAATACCATCTACATGCCACAACAACTTGTGTGCCAGCATTTTGAACCTCATTATGTGATCAACATGGGACCCAATCCTACAGACGCTGATGAAAATAGTGGTTTAAAAAAGTCACTGAAAAAATTAACTACAGCTGCAAACATTGTTCTGGGATGCTACGATCTCTTCAGGATAATACGCAGATTTTTTTAGCTGTAAATCCGAGGCCGAGGCACCTCAGCTGAGAAGGCGGCCTCAAAAACCAGGACCACAACTGACACGGCACACTGCCAAACCAGTCCTAAGTCCAAGGACAACTGGCAACCACAAAAATCTGACGATGACGAAGCAGCCTCCCAAACCAAGCCTGAGGCCGTATTGGCGGATTATCAAGCCAGAAAATGAGGCCAAAGAGGCGGACTCCCAAAACAAGCCAGGGGCCGGAAAGGAACCCTCCCAAAACAAGTTCAAGCCGGAGACCAGTATGGCAGACTCCCAAACCAAAGACAGATGATGCAGACTCCCAAACCAGATGCAGATGATGCGAACTCCCAAACCAGGCCAGAGGTTGACGGGTGGTGTCCCAAATAAAAGCCT
>MU550680.1:559033-602733 GCA_024362625.1 Silurus asotus
TTAAAATGTCCTCATCTGTGTATGGTGGTGTTGCAGCAGGGTTCAGAAGATACAGAAAGTTCTATAGGCCGCATGCTAGTCATATGCAGTTGTCCATATGTCAAAGTGGCTCCCTCTCCTGCCAAGCTTGGGGTGAGGAAGCAGAATTCCAAGTCATCACAAGCCTAAGGCCAATGAATCAGGTTTCCCAAGCCAATCCCAGGGCTGAGGCAGACTTAGCAGACTTCCAAAACCATGCCTAATGCCAACCAAATGGACTCAGAAGCCACTCCTAAGACTGAGGCCCAAGAGGCCCTGAATTTTGAACTATTAACAGTACAAACAATAGACCTGTATTTAGGGTGATTGTGACAGAGCCATTTTTCCACTGATCAAGACTTTTTGAGATAAACACTCTTCTGCCGAAAGGGAAACAATGAATATTGCAAAGGCTTATCAAATTACCATCTACATGCCACAACAACTTGTGTACCAGCATTTTGAACTTCATTATGTGATCAACATGGGACCCAATCCTACAGACACTGATGAAAATAGTGGTTTAAAAAAGTTAACGAAAATAATTAATTCAGCTGCAGACATTGTTCTGGGCTGCTACAATGTCTTCAGGATGATACGCAATTTTTTTCTGCTATAAATCCGAGGCAAACGAGGCACCTCAGCTGAGAAGGCGGCTTCAAAAACCAGGACCACGACTGACACGGCACCCTGCCAAACCAGTCCCAAGTCTGAGGACAACAAGGCAACTCTAAAAATCCGACGATGACGAAGCAGCCTCCCAAACCAAGCCTGAGGCCGTTTTGGCGGCTTTTCAAGCCAGAAGATGAGGCCAAAGAGGCGGACTCCCAAAACAACCCAGGGGCCGGAAAGGAACCTTCCCAAAACAAGTTCACGCCCGAGACCAGTTTGGCAGACTCCCAAACCAGAGGCAAATGTTGACGAGTGGTGTCCCAAATAAAAGCCTGAGACTGGTTTATTTTTTCTTGTCTTATTTCCTGTCATGATTAAATTATTGTTGATATAAAATATCTACAGTTTTTAATTTAATTATTCCAATTTTTAATTTCTAAAAAGTACTGTTTCTATAAACTTCAGTGTCAGAAATTAATGTCTCTGGTAGCCATTTTGAGAGTTTTCAGAGTTGAAGGTTTAAATTTCACCTCATTTTTATTTACTTATTTATTGATTAGTAATGTGATGGTGATGGTGTCACACTAAATTATTAGAATTACGATTAACCAGTGGTATTACGGTGTGTATTATATACTTTGTTCATTTTGAAAGTTGTATTAAGAGAGATTTCATTAGTGATACACAGTCATGTGGTTACAGGCATAATATGAAGTGCTGTCATACAAGATTTGTCACGTGTAAGCCCGACAGTAGAGATGACGTCATTTCTGTGCGCCCTCTCTCTTAGCGGAATGTGTTCGCTATGAGAGACACAGCTACACCAGAGATTCTCTCTTTATTGTCTGTCGATTGTTTCAATACAGAGAGGAAGAAGTAAATCATATGACGATTGTACCCTTGTGTGGAGTCTCTTAATTATAAACGCACGCTTTATTATTCATGTGTTTACTGACTTTGGTTATTTAAGCCACAATAAGCGCTTTTCGCGTTAAGTGTTCCAATATGTCCCTCTTTTTTATTTTTGTCAGCTATCCGACTTCACGTTTTGAGTTTCAGTGTAAGCGGTATTGTTTTTGTCAGCAGAGCTCTGCGAGCGTTAAAAGGACGCCATCTGGGAATATTTTCGTTCCTCTTCTACAGAAAGCAGCAGTTAAAATTATGGTGCCGCACCGCCATCTAGCGGTTGGGGGACGTGTCGCTACACGGAAATGGTGCATTTTCTTCATGGTCCCTTAAATTTAATCTATTAACGGTACAAACACTTAATATGTAGAATCAGTGGTTGTTAAGGAGTCAGTATATATCCGATCTTTAAGACAAATTGAGATAAACACTCTTAAGAGTGATGATATGACGATTGTACCATCGTGTGGAGTCTCTTTTAATAATAAACGCACACAACGCATGCTTTATTATTCATGTGACTTTGGTTATTTAAGCCACAATTAGCGCTTTTCGAGTTAGGTGTTCTAGAATGTCCCTCTTTTTTCTTTTTGTCAGTTATCCGACTTCACGATTTGTGTTTCAGTGTAAGCGGTATTGTTTTTGTCAGCAGAGCTCTGCAAAGGTTAGCAGAACGCCATCTTTGAATCTTTCCGTCCTCTTTTTTTTCTTCTACAGAAAGTAGCGCTTAAAATTATGGTGCCACACCGTCATCTAGCGGTTGGGGGACGTGTCGCCACACGGAAATTGGTGTATTTTCTTCATGGTCCCTTAAATTTAATCTATTAACGGTACAAACACTTAAATAAAAATCAGTGGTTGTTAAGGAGTCAGTCCATATCCAATCTTTTAAAAAGACAAATAATTGAGATAAACACTCTTCTGTCGATATGGATACAACATTAAAGATGTCAAATACTCATCAAAATACCATCTACATGCCACAACAACTTGTGTACCTACATTTTGAATCTCATTATGTGATCAACATGGGACCCAATCCTACAGACACTGATGAAAATAGTGGTTTTAAAAAAGTCACTGAAAATAATAACTACAGCTGCAAACATTGTTCTGGGCTGCTACAATGTTTTCAGGATGATACGCAGTTTTTTTTAGCTGTAAATCCGAGTCCGAGGCACCTCAGCTGAGAAGGCGGCCTCAAAAACCAGGAAAAAGTCACTAAAAATAATAACTACAGCTGCAAACATTGTTCTGGGCTGCTACAATGTTTTCAGGATAATACGCATTTTTTTTAGCTGTAAATCCGAGTCCGAGGCACCTCAGCTGAGAAGGCGGCCTCAAAAACCAGGACCACGAATGACACGGCACACTGCCAAACCAGTCCTAAGTCCAAGGACAACAAGGCAACCACAAAAAAATCTGATGATGACGAAGCAGACTCCCAAAACAAGCCAGGGGCCGGAAATAAACCCTCCCAAAAAAAGTTCAAGCCGGAGACCAGTATGGCAGACTCCCAAACCAAAGACAGATGACGCAGACTCCCAAACCAGATGCAGATGATGCGAATTCCCAAACCAGGCCAGAGGTTGACGGGTGGTGTCCCAAATAAAAGCCTGAGACCGATTCATTATTTTCTTGGCTTATTTCCTGTCATGATTGAATTATTGTTTATATAAAATATGTACAGTTTTTATTTTTTATTATTTCCTTTTGATTTTTTTTTAAATGCTGTTTCTAAAAACTTGAGTGTATTACATCAATGTCTCTGGTAGCCAAGGTATGATGTAACTAGCTATACTGACTGCAGAAGTGCACAACTAGAAAACTGGAAATTCCTGGATGCTATACACAGAATCCTGTGGCAACAAGCACTGGTTGTTGAATGAGTAAATCTCCATACATAATTTCATATCTTTCTTTTTACTCAAAATTTGCCTGCAACCAGGGCTGTAGTGTGCTCTTACCTGAAATTCATATATTAAATATTGTTTCTGAATATGAATGTTACTGATACAGCTGGCCCTCATCTGATCTTCTGAACCATAGATTGTTGAATTACAGCATTCTTCTTCTGCAGTCCTTTTACCTAAAATTTGACAAATTAACCAACACTTGTTTCTGTAAACATGGTGTAAGTGTCTATAAAAGCTGAACTGAAAATCTGTAAGTTAAAATGTCCTCATCTGTGTATGGGGGTGTTGCAGCAGGGTTCAGAAGATACAGAAAGTTCTATAGGCCGCATGCTAGTCATATGCAGTTGTCCATATGTCAAAGTGGCTCCCTCTCCTGCCAAGCTTGGGGTGAGGAAGCAGAATTCCAAGTCATCACAAGCCTAAGGCCAATGAATCAGGTTTCCCAAGCCAATCCCAGGGCTGAGGCAGACTTAGCAGACTTCCAAAACCATGCCTAATGCCAACCAAATGGCCTCAGAAGCCACTCCTAAGACTGAGGCCCAAGAGGCCCTGAATTTTGAACTATTAACAGTACAAACAATAGACCTGTATTTAGGGTGATTGTGACAGAGCCATTTTTCCACTGATCAAGACTTTTTGAGATAAACACTCTTCTGCCGAAAGGGAAACAATGAATATTGCAAAGACTCATCAAATTTCCATCTACATGCCACAACAACTTGTGAACCAGCTTTTTGAACCTTTTTATGTGATCACATGGGACCAATCCTACAGACACTGATGAAAATAGTGGTTTAAAAAAGTTGACAAAAATAATTAATTCAGCTGCAGACATTTTTCTGGGCTGCTACAATGTCTTCAGGATGATACGCAGTTTTTTTCAGCTGTAAATCCGAGGCAAACGAGGCACCTCAGCTGAGAAGGCGGCCTCAAAAACCAGGACCACGACTGACACGGCTCCCTGCCAAACCAGTCCCAAGTCTGAGGACAACAAGGCAACTCTAAAAATCCGACGATGACGAAGCAGCCTCCCAAACCAAGCCTGAGGCCGTATTGGCGGATTATCAAGCCAGAAAATGAGGCCAAATAGGCGGACTCCCAAAACAACCCAGGGGCCGGAAAGGAACCTTCCCGAAACAAGTTCACGCCCGAGACCAGTTTGGCAGACTCCCAAACCAGAGGCAGATGTTGACGAGTGGTGTCCCAAATAAAAGCCTGAGACTGGTTTATTTTTTCTTGTCTTATTTCCTGTCATGATTAAAATATTGTTGATATAAAATATCTACAGTTTTTAATTTAATTATTCAAATTTTTAATTTCTAAAAAGTACTGTTTCTATAAACTTCAGTGTCAGAAATTAATGTCTCTGGTAGCCATTTTGAGAGTTTTCAGAGTTGAAGGTTTACATTTCACCTTATTTTTATTTACTTATTTATTAATAAGTAATGTGATGGTGATGGTGTCACACTAAATTATTAGAATTACGATTAACCAGTGGTATTAAGGTGTGTATTATATACTTTGTTTATTTTGAAAGTTGTATTAGGAGAGATTTCATTAGTGATACACGGTCATGTGGTTACAGGCATAATTAAAATATTTTCGTTCCTCTTCTACAGAAAACAGCAGTTAAAATTATGGTGCCGCACCGCCATCTAGCGGTTGGGGGACGTGTCGCTACGCGGAAATGGTGTATTTTCTTCATGGTCCCTTAAATTTAATCTATTAACGGTACAAGCACTTAATATGTAGAATCAGTGGTTGTTAAAGAGTCAGTATATATCCGATCTTTAAGACAAATTGAGATAAACACTCTTAAGAGTGATGATATGACGATTGTACCATCGTGTGGAGTCTCTTTTAATAATAAACGCATGCTTTATTATTCATGTGACTTTGGTTATTTAAGCCACAATTAGCGCTTTTCGAGTTAGGTGTTCCAGAATGTCCCTCTTTTTTCTTTTTGTCAGTTATCCGACTTCACGTTTTGTGTTTCAGTGTAAGCGGGATTGGTTTTTGTCCGCAGAGCTCTGCAAACGTTAGCAGGACGCCATCTTTGAATCTTTCCGTCCTCTTTTTTTTCTTCTACAGAAAGTAGCGCTTAAACTTATGGTGCCGCACCGTCATCTAGCGGTTGGGGGACGTGTCGCCACACGGAAATGGTGAATTTTCTTCATGGTCCCTTAAATTTAATCTATTAACGGTACAAGCACTTAAATAAAAATCAGTGGTTGTTAAGGAGTCAGTCCATGTCCGATCTTTTAAAAAGACAAATAATTGAGATAAACACTCTTCTGTCGATATGGATACAACATTAAAGATGTCAAATACTCATCAAAATACCATCTACATGCCACAACAACTTGTGTACCAGCATTTTGAATCTCATTATGTGATCAACATGGGACCCAATCCTACAGACACTGATGAAAATAGTGGTTTAAAAAGGTTGACCAAAATAATTAATACAGCTGCAAACATTTTTCAGGGCTGCTACAATGTTTTCAGGATCATACGCACCTTTTTCAGCTAAAAGGCAGATGTCCAATCTAAGCCTGATGCCCAGGAGGCAGCTTTAAAAAAAAAAAAACAACAAAGCCCAAAAACTAATACTATGTTTCCATGTGTGAATTTTAAATAATGAATAATAAATATTAAAACATTGTTTACATGAAATCATGTGTTTTTATAATCAATTTATATATTTTATTAAACCAGATCGTCCTAGAAATGTAAAATTAATGACAAATATGACTCTACTAGCCATTTCACAGTTTCACAGCTAACTAGTAATGTGTCGTTCGCAAACGAGTCGGCTCTAGAGAGAGAAGATTCTTTGTAATGTTTGTAATTCTTTGTAATGAACGAGATGAACCGACTCCCTTTCGGGCAAAGACGAATCTTCAGGTTTGATAAAAATTCATGCAGGTAAATAGAAGGCTCCGAGTGATAATAAATGAAGAGTCATTTGAGAGCCGTAAGAGCCGACTCTTCTACTGGAGCAGAGCCAAAAGACCCGAATCTTTGAAAAGATCCGAATCTTCCATTACTACAGCCAACAGCAAGTGATTCAGTAATTTAAATACATGAATTAAATTAATTGAATAACATAATAAATTAATTTAATAATTGAAATCCTCATTTATTCAATTTATTCAACATTTTGTGCTTTCAATTAGATTTATATTTTGTTCAACAAATAAAAACAAGGTGGTCAGTCTATTAATCATGCTTACAATACGATGTTTACAAATTACAATATAAATCATGTCATTTTACCCTCATTGGTTTCCGAAAATGATCCCTATCGAAAATATTTAATTGATTCCCCAGACAAGTTAATTAAAAATAACTTCTATAGGTTTCCCTCTCCTATCACTGTGGGGATTCTCACAGCTAAAATGGCTACCACAGACCTGCAGAACTAAAGATATGATATCAATGTTTGGCCTCCATTTCTGTTCATCTGGATATGATAGCTTTATGATTACATCTTCTGACATTAGTTACATATTTTAGTTACATAAGTTGACATCATTTCCTTTTTCTTTTTTACATCACAAGGTTTCCCCCATGACTTTCTGGGAGAAGAAGTGTGCATTTTGCATATTTGTTTTGAATGTTATGGTGCTTCCTGATTTGTCTGGAAGAAGTAAGCAGCCAGTTATATATATTTAGCGAATTTAATAGAACATATAGAAATGCAGATTTTCCCATAAAATAGGAAGGGTGGACTGATAATACTAAAATATTTGTATCACCATTTTCTTCCATACAGGCATCTCCAGATTTCAGCAGGTCCAAAAGTTCCTGGCCTTCTAGAGATTGAACCGGTTTTGAGCTGTGGAGCGTTTTATTTGTGTACTTTTCACAGTTTCACAAAACTTTAATGGGCCAAGCTGACAGCAATTTTTAGGCAAAATTGATTGTGCTATTGTGTATAAACCTATTAAAATTCGGTTTGAACCAGCCAAAATGTGTGCTCCTCCTGCCATGTTATGACTAGTGTCACATCCAGGTTGTATTCCTGCCCCGAGTGCTCTCTTTAATCTGTAATGCAAAGTAATGTGGTTGTACTTTTCCCCTGGATGCTTGCCAAAGTAAAGAATGAAGGAATAAATATAAAAGAACAAACTAAATGTTCTGTGCAAATGAGATGATGACATATTAACTGTTTTTGTTCTTGTTTCTGAGTCCTGCTAAATAAAGCTGCTTTTCTTTTTTTTTGCATATGTTGCATTCGTGAAGGAATCCTGCTCATCAAGTTCGGTGTAATGAGTCTCGCTACAGACAGATTGTGTGCCCTTTAATAACCTTAGAACATAACACTAGGGCTGGTTTGGGGGGAAAAAATTTAATTCTTTGGGATTACTTTATTTATTGCCATTATTACTGCGGTCGATTATTAAATATGTGAATGTTTATGTAATATTTGTGAAGAAATGCTTTAAGTAGGAAAGCTTTAAAAAAAAATGTTAATAATTGATAATTTTTTATCAGTTAACAAAATAAACGAACACTTATAATCCAAATATCGTCCATCAGTATTTGGTGTGACCGCCCTTTGACATTCAGTTCGTACTTCAGCACACTTTGTGCACTTGCGCAAACTCTGGGATTTCGTAGGATCGGAGTCATGTTTATAATTAACCAATTATACAAAGCAGGTGGTAATTTTTTATAATTTCAGACACTCGTTTCATTACAATAATGAGTGTCCACAGGCAACGGTGAAGCATGGTGGAGGTTCTTTGCACACATGATTACATGAAGAGACTTGAGAAGATTTAAGAAGATCTGTATTTAGTTCTTAAAGATGTTTGGAACAACATACCTGCCGAGTTCCTTCAAAAACAATGTGCGAGTTTACATAGAAGAAATGGTGCAAATATTGATTTAATTTCAATTTTACTTCTGTTAATTTACTTTCCATTTTGTTAATTAATATAAATAAATTAATAACACTTTTTTTCTTTAAACATTCTTACTCCATGCCATTCTTTTTACACCTGCCTATAAAACTTCTGCACAGTACTGTATGCAAATGTAGAACACTACAGAACTGTTCTCTCATGTGGAGAATGGTGTGCTCCCTCCTGATCAGGTTGGGCCAGGAAACACACTTGTCGCCAGGTGAGGACACGCTTCCAACCCGGCAACACAGCAGCACGCATCACACTGCAGCACTTCTTTTGAACACACCATTGTAAACCTATGCCTCCTTAATGTTTTATTTCACTTGTTCTGTACAGCTGGTCCACATTTGATGTAGAGCTCCTGAAATCTCACCAGAGTGAGCACAGGTAGGAGCATTTTCCTTTTTGTTTAGCACATAACCACCTGGAGAAGATGGAACTTTTTACATGTTCTAGTTTTAATGACATTGAGTTGGGAAATAGACGACTCTACTGTATTGGTTTTGCTGGGAAGAGGGAACGAGTGAACTGATCTATCAAACTTACAATTATGTAAGTGAATGCATTATGTAATAATGACATAACATGCACATATAAAACAGTCAAAGTTTGTGAAGGTTTTTCTAATGGGTTTTCTCCAAGAATATAAAAATGTAGGGTCTACTGACTTTTCGGCTCCTGATTCCATAGTGCACGAGTTTAGTGGCACTGATTGGACCCTGAATTTCACACTTAAGGTGTAAAATTGTTCAAATAAAAAACTCACAGTATTTTCACTAACTCCATCTAAATCCAGTAGAACTAATACAAACACTGCAGGTGTTACAGTTTCTCTCAGTTGCTTTGGAGCATTTCTCATATCATCCTTAACATTTGCAAACCAGTAAGTGCATTCTCAAAACAATTTGTACACGCAGCAAAATACATCGGATTTCTTGCAAAAGCCTGTATTTTTACTAAAATCTTTAGTTCATCTCTCATAAGTAAGTATTAGTGTCAATGGACATCTCACACACAAAATAATAACAACTTCCTTCGTCATTGTTCACAAACAAATTGTCAATATGTTTGGTCATGTTGACAATATGATGGGGCACAGTTTCAGTTTTTCCTGATATATACTACGGTTTGGATTATAATGATTGAAAATGCACAAGGCTGAATTTATTCTGTTTGGCATCTATGAATTTCAGCAGCACAAATGTTTTTATTTGAATGCATATTTGATTTATATTGATTGCATAAGACCGAACAGGATTCACATTTTTACTGTACTGTACCAGTGTTCGTTCGTTTCTTGGTTGTTCATCCATTTTTAGAAATTGTATATGTGTTTTGCTCAGTCTGTATATACTCGCCAATTAAAGGTCACAAAAATTTACCTTTGACCTGTTTTAGAGAACTGGTTGATTATAGGTTGATCTGATGCCGTACAAACGCCTCCATTAGTGACATTTAAGATTAATCTGCACAATTCATCAATTCAACACATTTACGAAAAAAAAAAAAGTTGAATAGAAATTTTAGATGACAGATGATGACATCTGGTTAAACCATTTTGCATTCAATGACGTATACAATGAATCGATGCTGAGATGTTTTGGGGATTAAAACTATTCAGGTGAAACCAGTATAATATATTTTGATCAACATAAACAACTGATAATGTAGGAAACAGCAGACATTTGTACACATCGATTAAATGCATGTACAAAAGCATTCGCAATTTGATCAAAGCAACAAGAATTACTATACTAAATGACGTGGAGGTTGAACGAGTAGTTTTGAGAATTTCATTTCTGATCTGAGAAACACTCCAAAACAAATGCAAAGTAAAACTGCAACAGGTTTTGGCTGTTCAAACTTCACTAGTGTGATGCAAATCTTTTTTTTGGAGACAGGTCACAAGACAGGATCAGCCAGTTTTTTCTTCTTCTTTGTATTCCGGATTATGATCACGTCAATTAGAACATCATACTTTACATAACTTAAAGACTAGTCATGTCATGCTACAGTGCCCTGTGAACCACCTTGGTTTTTTAGTTTCGCTGATAGTTCATTGAGTCCGGTGTGGTTTTGCTTCTTCAGCCAGGTGAAAGAAAAATGACCCATGTAATAAAAGCAACATCAGGCACTGATGGCACTGTGGAGAGCAGTCCAGCTGGAGATGTGCGAATGATCTCAGAAGAGCACGAGGTAAACAGTTTTAGATAATACTCAAGAAGAACTTTTACCAAGAATGTCTCTACTACTTTGCCTTTTCTTTTACATGCATTACTTGTTTTTACTTTTATTTACAATTTTAAAACACTCATGCAGACAGTACAGGATTCATTTTGCTATGCACATGTTACTAAACCTTTTACAGTATTTAGATACGATAATCCTAGGATTGACCTTGTAGATTTGTTAGTTTTGTAATCATTGTACACCCTCACTTGTCCTTAATGATAAGGGCAGGGAAAATCATAAACGCTCTATGAGTTTGATCCTGGCAACATTTGTGTGGACTTTCCCATTTCCTATGTTCTAGTGGTGTACATATAGATTTCCTCTGAAATCTTGGATTTCCCCCTCCTGAAAACATGTTACAGGGTGATAGGCTAAAATACATGTCACTGAGTGTGTGAATGTGTGTGTTAACATGATCTGGCGTTGCTCATACAATGTGTTCCCATAAATATTCTATTGTACATCCCTTCATTGTTTGTGAGCTTTACATTTTCGATTAGGGTGGTGGTGTATCTATTGATGCAGGTGTAAGATGAAACACCCCCTGCTTCACCTTTATTCCTCCTATAATTTAACATTTTATTCAATTAAAGAAATATGCTTACATAAAAGCTTTGACATTTGTATTTATTTGCTATTACAGGAATGGAGTATTATAACCCCACAATCATCTCCCACCAGCTACAAACAGAGAAGTGAGGAGTTCAGGAAGACTTTCAAAGAACTGAATGAGACAGAAAGGCTTATAGTGGGTGAGTGAAACATGTGAGCTCATCCTAAGGCATTTACAAATTATATTATCACAACATGACAGAGATATATACCTGATCAATATGTCATAAAATGTGCACTATATTCAGTTGCTTTGGATCATTTCTCAAATCATCCTTAGTATTTGGAAACCAGGACAGGATTCATACTTTTACTGGACTGTACTAGTGTTTGTTCGTTTTTCTGGTTGTTCATCCATTTTCATTGGTTGATCTTAATGTTGTACACTCGCCTTCGTTAGTGATCATTCAAGATCCATTTGCACAATTCATCAATTCAAGACACATTTACAAAACAAACAAAAAAATTTTTTATTTAAGCTTAAAAGATTGACAACTGGTTTAAGAAAGACAAATGTTTTAACCATTTTGCATTCAGTAAACTGGTGCTGAGATATTTTGGGGGTTAAGACTTTTGAGGTGAGAGGCCATGATCATCTATTTTGATCAACATGACATAAACAATTGATAATGAAGAAAACAGCAGACGAGTGTAAACAATCAATTAAACGAAGGTATCAAAGCATTCACAATTTGCACTAAGCAACAAGGAGTGCTTTTGTTTTTGTTTTGTTTTTTATGTGCACAAGTGACGTTGAACATGTAGTTTTGAGAATTTCATTTCTGATCTGAGAAACACTCCAAAGCAACCAGGAAAAACTGTCATGTATTGAAATGTGCTTATGCAGTGTCATTTCACAGCTGTCTTTTTTTTTTTCACCCCAGACTACACATGTGCTCTGCAAAAAGACATTTTATTGCAAGGACGCATATTTGTGACAGAGAATTTTCTCTGTTTCTACAGTCATGTTTTTTGGGGAACGAAGGTAAATGTAAAAAAAATATATATATATAGAGTCACGTCACTTCGACTAAAAACATGCCATGACTTAGACAGTGCTAATGTCTTTTCTTATAGATTATTGTCAATATGAAAGATATCTCATCCATGACGAGGGAAAAGACAGCTCGATTGATACCAAATGCCATTCAGATCATTCAGACCAATACAGAGAAGGTAAAAGGCAATGATCATATTATCATATACTGCAATATGCTGCAAATAAATGTCCTATGAATGTCTATGATTGTTAAACCTGTACTGTTTGAAACTTTGTGCATTTTTGTGACACTCCTTCCTCACCTTTAGCTCTTCTTCACATCTTTTACTGCAAGGGAGAAAAGTTACCAGAGCATTTTTCGTCTGTGGCAGAATTTTCTGATGGATAAGGTAAATCTGATTTTACTTGTCACCAAATTAACCGTCACCTTTACTGCATCGGAATAAACTCTCATGCCGATTGACCCAGTCTTATATAAAACAGGTTTTGATTTCCTCTGGGTTCAATCCCACATATGAAAAACATGTCAGCAAATGACTTTGATGATGGTGTTGACAGTGGTATGAGCATGGAAGCTGAACTGTTTGAGCAAAGTATACAGATGAGGGGATGAGAGAGCTGGACAGAATAAAGAAGTAAAGGAGTACTGATCCATTGCCCTGTTTAAGTAAAACTGAAGCATGGTATAAAAAGGTAATCTATTTTCTAGTCCAGAGTATTTGTTTGTATTGGTCACTAATCCATCATTGGACTATAGATGGATGGATGGATGGATGGATGGATGGATGGATGATAGATAGATAGATAGATAGATAGATAGATAGATAGATAGATAGATAGATAGATAGATACTGTGGAGATCTTGGGGGTTTGCCTTCATAAATATGGGTGAGAATTGGTGTGTCTTAAGTAGTCTAAAAAAAAAGATTGATCAATAGCACAATAACATTATAATGTTATTATTTAATGCCTTAATAAACCTGTGCTAGTAGATTAGACCAGTGTGTTGTGTGTAGGCTGAGAAGCACTGCCAATAGGAAGAAAAACAAACCGCAAGCAGGACAGCTGGGAGTTTCACACAAACCAGCAGAATGAATGTAAAGTTCTCTGAACTCTCTGGGTGTGTCTTTCTGCTTTACATGATAAAACAAGGCGCCCTGTCAGGGGTAAAAATAGCCTGCAATCTCTTATAGCTAGTGTATGCTGAAATGGAGCTGTTCAGGTGTGTGTAGGTGTAAGACAGAATGCATATATTACTTTAATTACACTTGTGTGAATATATTTAATACGCACAATAGCTTTTTCTAGTTTATTCGATATTATTTGAATAAAAAAATTCAATCTGGCAACTCAGCCAAACCGAAACCGCTTCCTGATTGGTGCAGCAGCAGATCTGGCGTTTAGTCCCAAATCACTTCAGATTGGACATGAAGTTGACTATTAAGGGTGCTATTGACATCATCTCGTACCCTGGGAAGTGCGTATATATAGGGGACACTACGGTGTTTGGGAAGGAGCCCGGGTGTTTAGTGACAGAGGTCACTTTCGTTCATTTGCAGGTCTGAGACAGGTAGCGAGCGTCTTATACATTTTAACGGAGGAACGTGTTTGTAAGTGAACTCCCTCAAAACTACATAATAATATATTATTTAATACATTTTGCGCAGTGTTTTAGATGTAATTGTCGCTATGTTTATGTTAGATCTGTACAGTGTACAGTATTTAGACTGTTAGATTGTTTGTTTAGCAGATTGTTTACTGTTTATATATAATATTATAATTCTTTTTTCAAAGTTGTTCTTATATATTAATTAATGTGGTAGTGATTTTAAAGGATATATAGCTATTGGTTGTAAAGCAGGTGGGGTTTATTTGTGTAGTGTGTACAAGTGTTTATATATATATATATATAACACACACACACACACACTGCTCAAATACACATGGCCTGGTGTGGTTTCCATTTTCTACATAGTTACCTATCATCCATTAATCAGATTATTAGAGGAAGGAAAAATTAAAAACAGAGCTGGATTTCAGACTTACAGACGAGAGATAAGAGTGAGATCTGTGGATCTGTGGAACACCACAAGTTTCTCTTCAGTGCCAAATGCCATAGTGATAAATACCAAAACATAACCTACTGTGGGCCAACAAGACATGTATGGCATTGTCTTATGTTAATCTCATTGTATTGTTAAATATATAAGTTTATAGAGAGAAAACGCATTAAATGTTCACCTTGGAGTCGAGCGATATGATTGTAGGATATTGTAGTAGATTATTTTGCAGTTTGGCCTACAAAAATGTTAAGTAAACAACACGGTTAATTGATGTTAATGATTTGTCTGAATGTGTCACCAGTTTTCTTTCAAATCTAAACTTAAGTGTGTAACAGGTCTGAACTTGTAAAAATGACTCCATGTTTGGAGAAATGGTCTGCTCCTGTTGATTGGCAGATTCGAAATTGTGTGACATTATTTTCCCGACTGCAGAGGATGAACTCGGCGCTTTGTAACGGTGCTTCGCATAGGTTCCTGGACATGAGGTGTAACTTTAAATGGATAAAAAGTTTGACGCTTATTTGAATCAGTGGAAAATTATTGACTTTTATAATAAAAGTTCACACCAACTTATTGATAAGGTTTTTTTTTTATATTCCATATTTCTTTCAACCAGGAATGTTTCTGGTCTGGTTATTGCTTTAATTTTCTAAACTTTGTTGTTTAAAATCATATCAACTCATAGATTTAGGTGATGGCAATTTTAATTGATATTGTGTGTATGGTTGTTTGCAGCCCTTCATGATGTGCCTTTACAAGCTCATATGAGTTACAGGCAGAAACCAATTTAGTGTTTAAATAAAGCCTTGATGCTGTTAAAGAGCACAAAGAGCAGTAAATCCATTGTGTGGTTATTATATTAAAGATTTAATGAGCCTGTTTAAAAACGACTCTCTATTACACCGCAGTGAGCACATTATTGTAAATAAGTGCAAAGGAGTTTAGGTGTATTTTCAATCAGGAATGAAAGGTGCATTGTGCCTGGTGTCGAGGAGGAAGGATTAGATCAGACGCACATCAGACAACGTGCTTTTGTTGTACAGATCCTTTAACTCATTTTGTTGTTTACTGTTTCTTTAGCAATTGACCAAGCAAGAGCTGTGGCAGATGGTCAAACAGCATTATGGCAATGACTTGGGTTTGAGCCAGGAGGAAATGGATAGTATGCAGATGATGGTAGATACTGTCACACATAACCAGCCCAGGTCAGAAACCCACTTTCTGAAATGGTATAAATACTTTGGATTTGAAGCAGGAAGTGCTGCTGCTAATTGCAATTTGTAAATAGTTGTTTTAGCTTGAACATGAAAACCGAGGATAACACTGTAAAACTAGAGAGACCTTCCTCTCTACGACTTCCTCAGACCGAGCAGACGTCACACGAGGCCTCGACACCACAGGGAGATGACACACAATCGTCCATCGGACTGCAGAGCACGCTCTCTCCGAATGGGGTACGGTTCATTTTCCTACATAAACTAATCTCCATGTAAATGATATTCAATTTGAGTTACTGAACACACAGCTGTGCAGTTAAACTTCTCCTCACTCGGATTGTGTACATTGTTTATAAAGTTAGTCGACATGAAGCTAAGACCTGTAACACATTAAAGTTTTTTAGATTGAAATGTTGATGTTTCGTGATTTTGTTGTTATTTCTACATGAATCTAGAGGTTATGTGTTACACTGATGTTTTAGTTATTGGCAACACTGTTACAATAGCTTTTCATCTTAAATCAAATTTTAAATACTATCACAGAATATATGTTGGACTTGACACAGTGGTGCTGCCATACATTTACATATTTGTTTAAACATGTTTAGGATGATGCTCGGAGCACACCTTCACAGCCACGCAGTCCTAATCTTTCCCTGGACCGCTTCAGCAATGAGCGATTGTCCAAGCGCTCGTCTCTGTCCTTGGATCTGAATGCCAATGAGGACCGACTCTCTGATAATAGCGTATCTGATAGCATGGAGGAGGGTGAGTGTGTGTGTGTGTGTGTGTGTGTTCACATGGTAATGTGTGGCTGTTTTGTTTAATTCATTTTGTCCTTCTGTGTGGTGCAGTGGAACGAGACTGTGTGTCCCAGGCGCCTCAGGGAAGACTGTACGTGAACAGGGTGTTCCGTATCAGTGCTGAGAAAATGTTCGAGCTGCTTTTCACCGATTCATATTTCTGCCGGCGTTTTATGAATGCCAGGAAGATCACTGGTAATTATATGCATGTTCCATATTCTATTCTTTTCTAGTGTCAGGAAATGCAGCCATATACACAACTCTATAAGCACATGACTGTAAATAAATAACATTTTGCTAAAAATATTAAACTTTTGACCCTCTGCAGGTGCGACCTCTACATCTTGGCAAAGGGACTCCGCTGGCTCAATGAAGAGAAGTTTAAACTACACAATCACAATCTCCAACCCACTAGTGGGTAAATTTTCCACTGCAACAGAAAACCAGGTTGGCCTGCTGTCACAGTATTAACGAAGCTCAACGCAAACTTCAGTGTTTACGTCCTGTGTGCTGTTTCTGTTGTAACTGCTTCCATCCATTGTTTGCTTTAGACACTATATAAGGAATCCAGGGAGGGTCATTATTACTTGGTGGATTCAGAAGTCTATACACATGACGTCCCGTACCACGACTATTTCTACACTCTGAATCGTTACTGCATCATTCGCAACTCGAAGCGCAAGTGTAGACTCCGGTGAGCGTCTTGTCCTGTCTTTTTAGTTTGTGTTTGCTTTCTCGCTGCGAGGTTAACCGTTTTAACAATTCTGTGCAGGATTTACACCGACGTGAAATACAAGAAGCAGCCATGGGGATTTGTGAAATCTTTTATTACAAAAAACTCTTGGAGTGGCCTGGAGGACTACTTCAGGCACCTTGGTTAGTGAAAACCTCTTACTCTCTTGTGCCTAGATTATAAGGTTCTAAAATTTGCTGATCTGGTCCTCAGTGTAAGTGGTCTTAACTGTTTAAATGTATGTATATATAATCTAAATAGATGCAATAAAATGCGAGTGAGTGAGTAGGCTTTGCTTTATTGATTGATTAACAAGAGTTAGCAGAAGAATGAGTGCCACTGAATGGCTCAGATTTGTGCATCCCATAATAAAACTCCTCGGTCATGTATGTTTCTTGATTGTAAACTCCTTGTTGTGACTGATTGTTGAGGGGAAACCTTCAGCAGTTCAAACTGCAATATGGTGTAAATTAGAGCTGCAAGTATCAAATATTTTAGTAATCGTGTAATCTACCGATAAATCGGATAGGAAAGTACTTTTTCTTCATTAAGAGCAATACTAAATATTCAAGAGAAAATAAGACTGGAAATGAAATGAACAAGTCGTTTGTTTCCTTTCTAGAAAATTAAGTTTTATTGCTAAAATTGCAATCGGAGAAAAAAAAAAATCCTGAATAAATATCTAAAAATACAATTTAAATTACTTCTGTTTTAGATTAAAATGATCCCAAACTTTGGAAATGTTTAATGGTGTTCTTTGGCCTGAATCCTTCCCTCGCTGTTTCTCTCCGTTCCTTTATTCTGCAGCGTTTTCTTTGTTACCTGTCCGGGGGACTTATTTATAAGTGTTTTGAATTTGGTGGCACAGATTCGTGGAAAGTGGCGTATGCACGCTTCCATCCCAGTTTTGTCACGTTTATAAATGAGACCTGAGAGCATCCGGAGTTTAGGGGTGGTGTTTCAGTAATAATGGTCCGTGGGGAAACGCTGCGCTCCCTGTGTAGTTAAATGGACAACAAATAATTAGCCTCTTTTTGTTTTTTAATTTATTTAAATATAATTTATTTATTGGGGGGGGGGGGGGGGGGGTGTTTGTTTGTTTTTATTTTGGTTTTAAATTACTCTAGTTACTCAGGGAATAGTTTCAGCACCAGTTTAAATAGAGATGTTGTAAAATGTAGAATATGTGGGATTACCATAGACAAGAATTTGGACGTTTTCTGTTACTAAGGAAATACTGTCAAATCCAAACTTTGTTAATCTACAGATTAAACTTCAATTAATGAAAATGTTAATAAAACATGTTTATAAAATCTATTCTTGAATATATAGCGTGATCTACCTAAAACTACTTTTGTATGGAAAAGTATAGGGAAACGTCTTTTTCTCATTAAAAGTAAACATCAAAATTGTTGTTTACGTTAATCCCACTTACAATTCAGCTGCAGCAAAGAAGTTGTGCTGGTGCAGTATAAATATGTAAAACCATTGAAACTAGGACGAAAAAAGTAGTAGATAAATTCATTAACTATACAATATGTGCAGGGTTTGTAAAGTGAAGCAGTGCAAATGCTATTTCCCAAATAAGTCCAACGATGCAGGGTTGCGGTATAGTTGATTGCATTAATGTAATGAATATGAGATGAAGAGGGGAATCACTCAAAGTCTGCTTTAGGGACCTGAAAGTGCACAGGTCTGTAGAGGTGAAAGATTGCAGCAAATCATCTTCCCAGCAGAAGTCACATCTTAATTTTTCCCCCTAATAAATAGAGGCGGAGCTTCTTGAGGAGGAGGCGGAGCTTAACCAAGGCTCCAGCGACGCTGGAAAAGTTGGCTTGCGAAGAAGGAGGAGGACCTTCAGTCGCACCCTTCAGGAGCACATGAGACCGGGCAGGCAGTACAGTATAGACCCTGACCAGCAGCGAGAGAACTCCATCGGTATATTTAGTTCTTTATTAATATTATTTTTAAAATTATAATACAGGTAGCAAACTATAACATGACGGATTAATATAATCAGTTTTATTGCTAATATGATGAGTGTTAATTAATTAAAGACTACAAAGTATGAATTGCACAAAATATCCCAGATAAACACAATCAATTCCATTCGATAGAGTTATTGAGAACTGCTGTTTTTTTGGCGGAATCTTGAGAAATCTGTAATTGTCAGTTCTCGGTCTTGAACTACTTTTGAATTAAAACTGCACCTTCGAAATGACCCAGAATTATTCAGTAGTTTGTGGTCTTGAAAACAGTTTAATTTTGTAGGATAGAAGATTTTATACCCTTAAAACATTCACTTTTTATTGTTGTTATGTGTATTTAGTGCCATATGATCAATTAAAACATGAATTGACTAATTTTCTCAAAAATTAAAGCTAAAAAAAAAAAACACATTTAGGTGGCACGATATCACTTTATTTTCTGATACTTGAGCAAGGCCCTTGAACCTCAGCTGTATAAAGAAGATAATGGTAACTCCCTGTCGATAAGGGCGTCTGCTGAACGCTATGAATGTACATTTTAAGTATCGTCTGATGCAGATTCTTATCTGATATTGTTTTCCTTGATCAAATTCTAAGCTGTAATTAAACCCTTACACACAAACAATTGTGTGTGTGTGTGTGAATATAACAAGTGTATATAATGTATAATAGATAGATAGTTGAATAGATAGATAAGCACATAGGCCTAGAAGAAGACCAAAAAAAGTCTCATTCTTTTAATTGGAAAACATTTTCGATTTCAATTTTTTGGTATCTATAACAGGACCTAATATCTGATGGCGATGAGTCGTTTATGAATGTTTTTATTTTGCATCACAAAATCTCTGTAGGTTATGCACCGCAAACTGATTTGAGTAGACTCTTTTGGTCCAAGTCGCTCATTCTTTTGTCACGTGACTCCCAAATACGCCATGAAGGTGATTAAAGAAACAAAATTGACTAAATGTCTCAAAAAAAAAAATTTTGTTCATTTTGATAAACGAGATTTAAAGAACTAAATCACTAAAATGAGCCGATCTTTCCATCACTAATATCTGATCTGCTTTTCCCAAGAACTGACACCCTATTTAAGTGGGTCAGGTTTTATTGTGTTATTTCCTGTAATATTTGTATTACAAAGAACTCATTTCCTCATAGGAAAAAAATGAGGTACAGTTTTAATTTTTCAGCTGTGAAAAAAAAAACTTTTGCTCCGAGCATGCTATGGTTTATCAGAGTACACACAGATTGTGTGCTTCGCTGTAATATACACTAAGCAAATAACTAATACCTGGCTTGGCCTTGTATTTCAGGTGCAGCAGACACAAAGAATACACAAAAGTGGACCATCACTTCTATTATAGCAGGAATGAGCTTAATGTAAGCCTGCACAACACACCATACATGTGCAGTGAGGCGCACTAGCTGCTTTTAATTGATTTGTATTTTCATTATTAACGCAGCACGATAAACAATCGATAGTAAAGGAGCATTCAGATTGCACCTACGCATCATACAGAGCTGATCGTATACTGATAAACAAGTGCGTTTCTAATCAGCAGTGTATAATGGTTGATATGGTAAGTTTTATGCAAGGAGGTGATCATTTAAAATCAATTGAAGGACTCTTTACTTTCATCACGTACGTGTGTGTGGGGGGGACCATCGTTGGTCTTGTGAGTTTCATGCTGTTGTCATATTACAAGAGGGAAAAAAGAAAGGCTGATTAGGACATGACTGATTATTTCAACAGCTGTGACGTAATTGATAAAAGGAACTAACTTGCATTGTGGATTTCATAACATTAAACATTAATGTGTCATTTAGAAATAAACTCAACTTTCAATTTTTTCCCCATAAATATAAGCCCCAGTGTGTTTTACTCTATTGATATGCATGTATATAAAAGGACATGCTGTGTAATTACCTCCAGATACAGAATTAGGAAGCTGGTTACAGTGTGTTGTAACACGACCATGAACTGCCGATAAGGAAATGCTGAAGCTACAGGTGCCTGCCGAGTTGACAAAACGTTAATCATTACGAGATGCAAATTGAGAAACCTTGTGCAGTAAAGCTCTGATTCTCCCAAAATCTCCACTAGCGGAAAAATACTTTTGACATAACGTGAGGCAGTAATTATTTATATGGGGTATAGATTTATCTCTTTTACTCTCTCTTTAACAGATCACTTCGATAATATATGTGATCGTCTCAGTATTTCACTACAGTGTGAGATAATACAGTTGTGATCTAGTAACTGAATCTCTACCGAGCACAGGGTTGTAACCAAATCTAAATTTTTTTTCAGATTGTTGATTTTGACCATATTGAACCTGGGACTGTTCTTTAAGCTCTGGGCAATGGAGGATGTGGCGCAGCGGATGTACTTAACCACAAAGCAGCGATTAAGGGAAAGAGCCGAGGCCAGGTAATGTAAAATGAAGGCGTAAATAATAACAATTTCGAGTGACATGAGTATATATTGAAGCACCATAATCAAGAATAGACAAAAAAACATGTCTCAAGAGAAGTAAAAAGAGGATGTAACGACTTTGCTTAACTGTTTCCTGCATAACCCACATCGTACTTCCACAATGTACTTCCTGATAATTCATTGGAAATTACTCCTTCTTTTCTCTTTACCCAGAGGTGTAAAGAGCACCTTAAAATCATACTGTAGTAAAATTATACAAAACTGACTCCATTACAAGTTAAGTTACCTAAACACAGATCATGTGGTAAAGAATAAAGTAAAATATAGTGGAGTAAAAAGGCCCATACACCAGGCATTACAATATGACCACCTGCCTAATATTGTGTTGGTCCCCCTTTTGCTGCTAAAACGGACCACACGGCCCAGCCTTTACTCCCCATGTGCATCAATGAGCCTCGGCCGCCCACTACCCTGGCGCCGGTTTACCACTGTTCCTTCCTTGGAGCACTTTTAATAGATACTGAGCACTGCAGACCAGGAACAGCCCACAAGAGCTGCAGTTTTGGAGATGCTCTGACCCAATCGTCTAGACATCACACTCGCTCAAATCCTTACGCTTGCCCATTTTTCCTGCTTCCAACACGTCAACTTAAGGATAAAATATTCTCTTGTTGCCCAATATATCAAACTGATTAACAGGTGAAATGATGAAGAGATAATCAGGGTTATTCACTTCACCAGTCATAATGCTTTAATGTCATAATGTCATCCCTGGTGTGTGTATATTCGATCATAAATGTATTTGAGTGGAAAGTAAAAGTTGCTTATTTCTTTGATACTCAGTGGAACTCGAAAGAAGCCGAAAAAGTACTTAAAGTTCAGTAACAAAGTACATTTACTTAAAAACTTTGCACCACTGTCCGCTGTAACTTGATGCAACTCTATCGCAAAGTTGCAGTTGCAGCAACACGCAATTACACAATCACAAATAAATATGTAAATTTAAAAAGTTTTAAAGTGGATTGTCCTGTCACCCCCACCACCAGGTTGGCACCTGACCTGGGCCCTCAACAAAATACATTCCACAGGAGCCAGGAGGAGACTCGCTTACTGAAGGCCGTGCTGCAAGACTCCATCAACCTTCTGGAGCAGGTATATTCATGTGACTCACATCAGCACACAATCGTGTTTTACCTCGCCGCAGATTGATCTATTCTTTGAACGTCATTTTCTTTACGATCTCAGCAGAGAAAATTCGACCTGCCTCTTTTGTTGCCCAATATCAGTATCTCATGTCTTATTTCTCTTTTTTTTTTTCTTTTTTTTTTTTTCCGATTTGTGACCATTCCACTTTCCCTCCACAGTTACGTAATTCTCTCGTGGTGCTTCAGCAGAACTTCCAAGGGTCTAATAAGACCGCTACTCAGCTATGACATGCTGCTTTGTGACCCACAGACTGCAGGGGAATTCTGCCCCCAAGGCTTTGCGTACATCAGGAGACGTTGCCGTAGGCAACGGTTACCTCAGAGATGTCCCTTTTTTTTTGCCATCTGGTGTTACTACCTCAGGCCTTCTGCGCTGTGGATGTTTTTGAGCCGTGTGCGAGTGTGTAGGGATTTGTGGTGGCAGAGGGAGCGATGTAGGCCCATCGCCCCTGCAAATTGTGAGCTCAGGGTATGTTAAATTCACAGGTGTTGCCTTTTCCCTTTTTGATTATAGTGTAAATACTTGCAGTCATCTACCTTAATTATTGAATGTATCCTGTTTTGGCCTGTTGATTTGCACAGCAATTGTTAACACCTCTGTTTATAACCTCTCTCCAGGGCTTTATGAACAGTGTGTGTGTGAGTGTGAGAGAGTTCATGTGCATGTGTGGAGATGTGCGTGAGAGAGAAAGAAGATATATTGACTAAATATTCCGTTATTGCACTCTTATCCAGGGAATTATGAAGTTTTAATTTTGTAATTTTTTTTTTTTTTTTTAAACCATTTTGGTAAATTTGCTTATGGCTAGAAATTTTTTTTGATGTTTCTAGAAATGTTAGCACCTCCAAACACTGCTGAATGTCTGAGAATACAGCGTTTTCCGTTTCTTAACTCTGCAGTTGTGTTTTCTTTTCTTTTTTATTCTGCTAGATTATATATGTTCCTCTTTAGGAATACATGTACAGCAAAGTTATAAATAATGTGGAACGGGTGTGCATAATAGTTGATTTTCGTATTTTATCTATACGATGTTTACACTGCATTTTGATGTGATTTGTAATTGTACAGAGATTATAAGGACTTAAATAGTGGTAATGTTTGCACATAAGCTGATAGAATTGTAATGATTTTGTGGGCTTTTTTGTTTTTAATGGATACGAAAGTTTAAGCCACAAATTGTAAATCTTTTTCAGAAATGTGATTTTAGTTTTCCATTTGTATGGATGTTTTTAAATAAAATTGTGTGATGTCTATTTATGCCTTTAAATAAAAAGCCCTGTCTGTGGTGATTGTGTAATTTATAGCTCATGGGTTTATGCTATTTGTAATTTAGGTAAAATGCCATTTTCATTTATTTTTTAATAATGTGCACCTCCTATAAAAATAAAATCCGATGGTGTCCTTGGTTTTATGTTGGTCCAATGTTCAGTGTTCTAATGCTGCCATAAAGCATCACCTCTTGAAAATGGGAAGTTAATCAGGACACCAAACGAAGCTTTTAACAGTGTTGCCAAATTCTAAGAAATCCCCCAACTATAATAGGCTTCCACACAATACAATATTATTGTGATTCCTTATGCCTCAGCATAATTTGCAGCATACCAAATCCAATCTAAACAATATGGAATATCAGACTCTAGGGTTGGCCTTCATTTGTTAATGATCATAATGAGTATGACTTTTGAGTGTCTCATTTTCTTGGCCTATTTACACACAGTTCAAAAATATATATTACATTATATTTACACGTCATTGTTTGATTAGATTCAGGTTAATTTGCTGTTTCTTAAATCAATCCAAATTCTCTGAACATTAAACTCATTATGAACAAATGCCCACTTGCTTATTCATGCAATTATCCAATCAACCAAACTTGTCATTGGTGGATAAAATCATTCAAGTACACAATTCTAGCGTTAATTAATGTTCATGTCAAATAATTCAAATAATTTTAGGGATTTGCCAGATAGGCATCTGTGATGATAAAATATTTAACTTAAATACCTACTTGTCAAGTCTTGAGGCAGAAGGGCTTAAATAAGAATATTTTTCAAATCTTAAACCTACTGTACACAGTATATAATCTAACAAGGCCCTCTTCACACATTCTGGAGTTCCAGTATAGGATCTTCAGCCACCATAAACTTAATTGGGATTTATCAGGCTCAGGTTTATTATCTTATACACACATGGTCTGATCTAAATTCACTTAATTAGTGGGTCAGCAATTCAATATGGGATTTTTCTGGTATCAGTATTTTACTTCACTTGGAATGGCATCAAGGATCGGCTCTGTGCACTTTCCTGTTTACAGTGGTGATGGACAGGTTGATAGACAAGTCCAGACAGGAGTCTTTATAGCCTATGGTGTTTGTGGATGATATTTTGTTTTATTTATTTTTTTTGAGAGTAGGGAGCAGGTGGAGAAGAGCCTGGAGAGCTGGAGAGAAGAGGAATGAAAGCATAGGAGTAGGACAGAGTGCATGTGTGTGAATGAGAGGGAGGGCAGTGGAGTGGTGTGGTTACAGGGAGAAGAGGTGGTGAAGGTGGAGGAGTTTAGTTACCTGGGGCAAAGTAATGTAGAATGTGTTAGAGAAGTGAAGAAAAGAGTGCAGGCAGGGTGGAGTGGGTGAAGAAGAGTGATAGCAGGAGTGATTGGTGATAGTATCTGTGAGAGTGAAAGGGAAAGTTTATAGGACTGTGGTGAGACCTGAGATGTTGTTTAGAGACAGTGGCATTGAGTAAAAGACAGGAGGTGGAGCTGGAGGTAGCAGAGCTGAAGATATTGAGGTTTTCGTTGGAAGTGACGACAATGGACAGGATTAGAAATGAGTTTATTAGAGGGACAGCGCATGTATTACGTTTTGGAGACAACGTGAGGGAGGCGAGATTGAGATGGTTTGGACATGTGCAGAGAAGAGACATGGGGTATATCGGTAGAATAATGCTAAATATGGAGCTGCCAGGAAGGAGGAAAGAGGAAGACCAAGAAAGAGGTTTATGGATGTGGTGAGGGAAGACATGCAGGTAGTTGGTTTGAAAGTGGCAGATGTAGAGGACAGGGGGGTATGGAGACAGATGATGGCGACTCCTAATGAGAGCAGCAGAAAGAAGAAGTAGAAGGAGAAGAACTTTACTTCACTGTTTATTTTTCTGACAACTTTTTTTTCTTTTAATCATTTCATTTTTTTTACATAAATATCTGTACTTTCTTCTTATATTTTCAAAACAGTTTAATCTGTTTGGTAATATGATTAATATATTTTTTTCTTCTCATTTTCAGTCCATCAACCTGTTTCTTGTCATTGTGCAGCTTTTTTTAATCTACCACTGGTGTTAGATTACTGGGGTTACTGGGTTACCATTTCCTGGCTCTCACACACCACAGACGTAGACTAGTTTATGAAGCTCACAACGAGCAAAGCAGAAGGCAACAAGAAGTTTGGGTTTAACGTGGATGAGACAGAGGGAGTCAGCGATGTAAACATGACTGAGACATTCCTGATCATCATCATCATTTTCTTGTGTTCTATATGGTGGTTGTTCAGCTGGCATACATTCATCAGGTAACACAATTTGAAATTATTTTGTATTAATATATTATTTTGATGGGAGGTCCAGTTTCCAGAGTGACAATAATATCAGAGCCCAAACTTCTTTACTTTAACTTCAGTGAAGAAGTGTAGTCAGAACTTTTACCAGTGTTTTTAAACATAAGTATCTGTACTTCTATTTGAGTGAAGGATGTGTGTACTTTTGGTATCTCTGCCTCCAATTTGTTCTGTAATGCCAACATGCAGTCGGGGTTTTAACGAGGATCTGGCAACCCGCTAAGTACACTACATGGAGCGGACATGAGGCGAATCATGGGAACGTGTGTGAGATAATGGGCAGCGTCCAATTTGTGGTTGTAGACAGTGTCACTAGGTATCAGTATCAGCGAGACACTTCGATCTCGGATAAGGGAACTGTACCCTGTATGTGTTTAGTACAATATTAGGGAGACAGGAATGTTTTCGTGCAGGGTGAAAAATGCGACCTGGCAACCCGCCGGGCGTGTGCGTTACCGTGTCTGAGCGATTTCCCCCCAACGTGTCACGTCGCCAAACACAGGTAAGAAATGTGTGTGTGAGTGCAGTGAGGGCGACAGGGAGGTGCTTCAGATTTCCTTCATTTCATGAAAGAAAAGGGGGGAAGTCACTGACGCCCCGCGTTTCAGTAGATAACTTCATAGAGATGCAGAACATCAGTGACACTTCCTTGTAATGCATGAACTTTTTACACCGTAACGTGCTGCACAGTTTGCAAACACGGGTGAAGAAAAACGGATAAAAATACATATTTCATTACTAAAAGACTGGTTCCTTCAAGCGTTTCTAGTTCAATTTATTTCATGAGACATGCCTGAGGTGGGGGGTGAAGGAAACACACTGCTCAGGGCGTGTTTATGTTCTCAGTAACCTTGTTCGTCGTCATCCTTCTCAAACGCGCGCACACGTGCCCCCACGCACGCGCTGAATGTATACATTGTAACGCGTGCGTTCCTGAAAATCCTTTGATGATCCTTCCGGTTTGTATCTTTCACCCTCCGGTCGGTGGTGAAGCGCAGAAGCCGAGGTTCGACCTTGACTCCAAAAGCTGGAGCGGTGTGTGTGTGTGTAGAATATATCAGGCCATTCCAGCCTACTGAAAGAAAAAGAAAAACTTGTTCTAGCTGGCCTAGATCCAAACTTCCGGTTAGAGAAGTTTTCTCTGACAGAAGCCAGTGATATTCTCACCCCCTTTCTCACCCACTCATGATAGCCCAGTAGTTAAAGCTCTGAGTATATTCCTCCAACCATCCATGTAGTATTCCCAAGCTGCCATTCTTGGGGCCCCTGAGCAAGGCCCTTAACCCTCTAAGTTTCTGTGCACTCTGACACTATGCGATAGTGCACCTACATTGTTCAAGACTGAACAAAGCTGCCGAGTCTGAAATTTATCCCAGTAAAGCGGAGGAAAAAAGGATGTATAATGAATGAGGCTGTAACGTGTAAACAATCTGCCCTCAATTCGTTTCTTTTTTTTCCCCCCTGTTTCCCTGAAGGTGAAGGATGACCTTTTAAAACTTGTCGGATAAGCTGCTGTTCATCATGAAGAAGCGAGCCGCCAAGGCGTCGGAGCCGGACGATTCTTTGTGTTGCTGTGAGTATGTGGACCGGCTTGGTGGGCGGAGTCACATGGCATCATGCTGCTGTGACTGTGAGGATCTGGACGAGGCTTGTGACAGGTGAGGGAGGTGGGTGACTGGCCGGGATGCTCGGGTCATAACTTACTAAGGGAATTCTAAGGGAGTTAGACAAGGTTTAGAGCAACGATGTCAGATGTATGACCTGCAGCCTTGATGTTCATCGCATTGGAAGCATCCAGAAATCTGATTACATAAAAAAGAAGCCCAGATTCTGTACATTCTGAGATGAAAATGACAAAGTGAGGATAATTTATTTAGGGAAGATGCACACTCAATGCAAGTAGCAGCTTCCTAGTAATATACTGTACTGTATGTGTTGGAAACAGGAGCAGGTATTTCAGCTTCCTTTTATTCATCACATATGTTTTCTTTGTTAGACTGACCACCTATTTATACACATTTATTTTTTAACAAATTCTCTTTCTCTTTAACAGATGGACAAAGAGAAAACCCCAAAACCCAGACTCTCTGTCTCGAGTGGCAGCCACGGTGACTGATCGTCTACGAGTACCCTGGATTTCAGGAGCTAAAAAAGTCGATCTGTCCCTGATCCCGCCTCTCATCCTACTCCCCATCCTTTTGCACATCGCTGCTCTGCACTACCTGCTGGGTATCGTAGTCCTTACAGCGCTACCAGGCATGGTGCTTTGGTATTACTATTTCACTCACCGCAAGAAAGGACGCACGCTGTTCTTCCTCAGCCTGGCACTGTTCTCCCTGTTCTACATGTACTACCTCTTCCTCACCGAGGTTGTGCCGCGAGGCGATGTCACCAACATACAGCTGGGGATCATCACGCTAGGCGTGGCGCTTACACTCCTAGCCCTCGTGCGTACCAAGAAAGGGCCGGGCTACGTCAAGCCCGGCCCTGCTGACACACACAGCACAGTGACCTATCACGGCCCTCTCCCAGATATAGACTCCTCCTACCACAACGGTTCACGCCATCAGGTGGTGATAGCCAATCGGACGAGTCCTGCTGAGCAGGGCGCTGAGCCCAGAACTGTCGCAGGCGGTGATTTGGAGAAAGACATCAGCAGGAGAAACTGGTGTCCGTTTTGCAAGCTGGTGCAACCTCCAAGAGCCGGACACTGCAGAATCTGTTGCGCTTGTGTCCTACGGTTGGATCATCACTGTGTCTGGTACATTTTTACTTCTTTCTCTGGAAAGCATTTACTACTACACTTTTATTTTATACATTGTTGTATAGATTTACTATAATTATAACAGTAATAAATAAATAACGATCTATTTTTACAAATCTAGTCCATTAAAATGCACCTCAAAGTGTTCCACTAGAGGAGGCCTGAGGTACATTCACCGTTTCAGTTCATCCCAAAGGTGTTTAATAGGGTTGAGATCAGTGTTTTGTAGCAGGCCATTGCAACTCCTGGAAACTATATCTTCACAGAGCTGGTTTTGTGAACAGGTGCATTGGGTGTCTGTAAGCTGGTATGTGGAAGAGGGCAGATAGTCGTGAGAGTGTGTTACAGTGCATGAGTAAGCAGACGGAGTTGACAGATGAGTTGATTAGTAGCATGTGTTAAACCTTGCGTAGTTTTCCAAAGACTGAGAAGAAATATGTAAGGATTGCATTTAGATCAAAATAGGAAGAAATTAGGAGCATCATACAGTTACACAGTTGAAGGTTGTGATGAAATCCTGAGGTGTTCTGTTGCTTCAACAGGATTAACAGCTGTGTGGGTCAGGCTAACCATCGCAGCTTCCTGCTGACACTCTTCTTCTTCCTGTTGACCTCGCTGTATGGAATCAGCCTGGTGCTGCGCAGCGTGTGTCCCACCCAGAGCCTCCTGACCGCCCTGCTCTATTGTCCTGACGTCTACAGTCAGTCCAGGTGTGAACCCTTTTACTGCTTTTTAATGAAATGAATTTGGAAAAGAATCACAATATTGAGGTTCTGCAGTTCACCCTTCATAGTGACTGTTGCTATGTTTGAAGAGGTTTTCAGTGAAGAGGGTGTAAAAGTTCTCACACGAATAATGCAGAATTGTGACGTCTAGACGACTGGGTCAGAGCGTATCCAAAACTGCAGCTCTTGTGTGATGTTCCTGGTCTGCAGTGGTCAGTATCTATCAAAAGTGCTCCAAGGAAGGAACAGTGGTGAGCGTGCACAATATTAGGCAGGTCGTCATAATGTTATGTCTTCGTGACAGGGTGTAGTAAATGTGCATCATTGGCATTTTTTTAGCTACAAATTATGTACATTTAAAATGTTTTAATTGTGAGTAAACGTGTTGGACATTTTGCTACAAGATTGAGTTTCACACTCAGGATTTCCACTCTAAACCAAACGTCAAACCTCCTGCCTTTTCTCTGACATTCACTGACTAAAAAGCCGAATTTCCATGACGTATAATGAACGGAAAAAACAGGCCACTGTTGTGCTGAGCAGCGAGCAGAGAAAAAAACAGCCACAGACCGTATTTTAAATCCATTCATAAATTTATACGTTGATTAAAACTGTAAAATAAGAATTAATTTACACAAATCTATTTGTTTAAATACATAAATACAGGTTGCAGAGTTTAAGTAGCTTGTTACCTAATTAGCTATATTTTTAATTCTGTAAGCGACCACCACGTACGTTTGCTACGTAACATAGGCTACATTTTAAACATAATTTTGAAATTATAACTAGCTAGCTAAAGTTCTAGCGACATACCACTTTGTTTTGATGACCTGTATGACCAGTGGGACTCAGTAAGCTCTAGGCAGCCCAAGATTTTCCCCTCCAGGATCTTTGCTGGTGTCAAGCCGAGATGTGCTCCACTGTGTCTCACACTACTGTCACTGCTGGAGGTGCGAGCAGCTTCATTAGCTGACTGTTGTTCTCTTATAGATATATGAGGAGGCTGCTGTAGAGTAGTGGTGGGCACTTGGGCGGAAGATGGGTAGCATTCTACTTACCGTTTGCGTGGCTGCGAAGTGCATCATCTCCTATATTTGATAGCTTAAAAGTAGTTGTACGAACTTTACATTTAGCTTTTCTGTCATCTACTTTTAATACTTTTGGAAGTAGTACATTTTGTAGCCAAAACTCTTGAAATAAAATATTTCCTGCCATGTTTTCCTCAGTAACAGGTACAGCCTGGTGATTGCATTTGACTTAAGCGATTGTTAGTTGATGAGCGGGAAGGGAATAAAAAAATAGGCAAAATGCGTGAAACGTGCTAAAAAAGTATGGTTTTGAAGATTTACATTTTAATAAATTTAAACTACAATTTAAAGCGATAAAGAAAAATCCCTGATATTCCAGGACTTGGACAAAAAAAATATATGATTCCCTGACTTTCAATTTCTGGAATAAACCTGGAATAGAATTTGCACAAAAATAAAGTTTCAGCCATTATACAGCACCTCTGGAGCATAGAGAGATAAGGGCCTTGCTTAAGGGCCCCGAATAGTGGCAGCTTGGCGATACCGGGACTTGAACCCCCGACCTTTTAAACAGTAACCCAGAGCCTTAATCACAGAGTTACCACTTTCTCTAAGTTGTTTGTATATTATAAATTCCTAAAAGCCTATTAGAAATGTTTGTGTTGAATTACATGGACATGTCAATTTAAAATTCGTCTGTCATCAGCAGTCTAACCGTGTGTTTGTCCAGCTCGGCTTTGTGCTACACCTGTGCCTGGTACAGCAGCATTGTGACCGGCGGCCTGCTCCACCTGCTAGTGCTGCAGCTGATCAACGTCAGCTACAACGTAACCGAGCGAGAGGCTCGGATCGCTCTGAGAAACAAAACTGGACGCAGTCTCTTCTGGGGCCTCATCATCGACACGGGTGTGTACTCCCGTGGCTTTCATAGCAACTGGACTGAATTCCTCACTATGGGCGAGACGGTGGAGCCCAAAGCCTTGAAACCTACAGATCTGGTTTAGATGTCTGCTACAAGTATGAGCCTTAAAGAAGTGTGACTGTTTGGAGGTCACAAAAAAGCTATTAGACCGAAGCATTGCACACGTGCAGACACACCGCAAGCCTGAGTTTAGTTTTATTTCTCTGTTTTCAACTAAGTACCAGAGAGGATGTAATTGTTTTCTTTGTCCACTAGGTGGGAGCAGTATACTTCACACTTCTGTATATTTCATTAGGCTATAACCAAATCCTCATCATTGCACTCAACAGTGAGGAAGTCTGAAAATTAAACTGTTCGCCAGACCCAACATCTGTACATCCTAAGCCATATAAAGTATGCAGTGAAACCATTTAAAAGCTGCTGTGTGTTTCTGTCTCTCTGCTGCCCAGAATGTAAAGCAGTGTCACGTAGACATTGTTTCAGGATACAGCTTGATTTATTGCCTTGTTGGGACATGGGAGGGAAAAAAAGGAGACCGCACCATAATGCATCCTTGGCCAGCCAGCTATAAAACTCAGACAGTAAATGTGCAATAACAGCCGACAGATGTTGTCGGAGGTCGATGTGTGCTTGTTTTGTGTTTCTATATTCTTCGAACGCTGATAAGTCTTTGACATTCATGTTAAACAAATAGTCAAGTTGCAGTGTTTAAGAATTCAGGTCAGAATTTTATTTCATTTTAAAGCCTTGTTACAGTTTTTTTCTTAGTTGCTTTGAAACATTTCTCAAATCATTCTTAATATTTTCCCGTTGATCATCGGTTGATCTGATGCTGTTCACTTCCATTTGATTAGTGACATTCACACAATTCATGAATTGAAGACACATTTACAAAAAGAAATTTACTAGAAATTTAAGCTTGACAGATTGTCAACTGATTAAACCTGAAAAATTGTCAACTGATTAAACCTAAAAAATGTTCCAAAGCAACAGAGAAAAACTGTAAAACACAAACAAGCAAAAGGGAAATAAAACGTATAAAAAACATTCATGGTAAAACACCGGTTTCCTCCAAGCAGTGTTTGTTCTGATCTTTGTACAGTGATGCATCAGTGACGAGCTGCTCAGACGGACCACAAAAGAAAAAAATAAATTAATACAAAATTTCAAAAAGATTTCCAGCATTTTATTTTTCAGTAGAAATGTGCATGTGGGTGTGTTGTTTTTGTTAGACGCGTGACGCCGGGCTCCATATGGCATCCGGCGGCGTGGATCGGAAATCCGGGAGAATCTCGGCCACTTTGCGTCTGAGCTGCTCTCGCCGATCCTCTCGCTCTTTTTCTTCCTGCAGTGCCTCCGGGAGCCGCCGCCAAGCAACGAAACATCTGCTCATAACTTGCCTGACACACACACACACACACACACACACACACACACACACACACACACACACAGAGAGTTAGCTCACAACCCTAACAAAAAGGTCTTGCATTTTGTCTCGGCCATGTCGCTGACCTGGAACGGTGCTCGGCAGCCTGACGCTCTTTGTCCCAAGCCTCCAGTCTCTGTTGGATTGTGAGATCCAGCAGTGCCTTGAAGACCTTCCTTTGAGTCTGAGTAGTGTAGAAGCTCTCCGCTCGTATCTCCAGCTGAGACTGCAGGTGCTTATACTAAGTAAACACAAGTTGATTAATCAGCAGAGATTAAAGGTGGTTTCAACAGGCTGAAATCTATTCTTTAAAACACTTGGCCACATGTAAAAAGTGGAAATAGTTTCAAACGGCGCTAAATGCAGCTTGATAAATGGTCTGTAGCTTCTACAGTGTACTTTCTACCATTTTCCAGCTGTATAGAGCTCGCCGGAGCAGAAGGCACTCGTACAGCTGGTCTGCGCGTCTCTTTTTTTCGTCCAGGGCCTCGCCTGTTGTGCGTAACCAAGACAGAAAGCAGCGTCTTCGTACAACCTGGGCATGATGCTCCTCAGCTTTCTAGTGGAAAACGAAACACGAACGTAATTACGATCATAGCCTGATTCCCCTCAGATGGTGCATTGGCAAAGTCGCACCCGTTCCATATGTCATGTGTGCACAAGAACAACTGAGATCACTCTCGCCCTCTGTGGGAAGGATTACCGGCTCTGTGTGTGTGGAGGTTCTATGACGATTTTGGAAGGATCATTGCATCAGAGAGAGAATGCCAATGCCTGTCATGCAAGTGTGTAATAAGTGTTTGGATCAATGCACATCCGCTTTTTTCAGGCTATACCATCTGGTGATCTGGTTGGCTAAAAACTCTTGCTGCTAATCGGATTTGGTAGCGTACTTTTCTCTCCTCCCATTTTTTCCTCCAGCCAGAAGCTCAACATCATGTTTGTGCTCATCCATCTTAAACGTCTGGACACGTATAAAGACAGGTATGACAGGAACATCGGAAAAGCAAAGGACAGGCCATGGTGCTGTACGAAAGGCAGAAGATGGGCTTTGTGCACAGTGTGTGAGTTAGAGGTGTGATGATGTGTGAGTTTGAGAATGGGTGTCCGCTCACTGGTGTGTGTGTGTGTGTGTGTGTGTGTGTGTGTGTACCTGAGCATTGGCTTGGCTTTGCTCCACCAGCCGCCTCCATGGTGTTATTCCCCTGTGTACCAGCAGGGATCGATGGTAATGCTCTCTGGCCTGCTTTAACAAATTCTGCTCCAGCTCCATTCTTCTCTGTTTCTCCAGCTCCCTCTACACACACACACACACACACACATACACAGTTTATCGAGCTGTGTATGGCCAGGCCAGCTACTGTAGTAGTTCATCAATTATAATGCTTAATACTCTGATGTAAACCTTCTAAACAAAACAGATTAGCTATTAAAAGAACACTCCAGTGTCATCATTCGGTTTTCTTACATCTACTATATGTTTGATCAGTCACAAAATTTCTAATCTTGACTTCTTGTTTCTATTTTTTTATATTATTTCTATAGTTGCAACTCGTTCTCAAGGGTGCGTGTGGCTGTTGCTACATGTGATCTAGAGCTCAATATAAACTTGGTGATTCATACGGACACACACTTATGGAAGGAGTCTCCAGTGTCAGCTGCTTGAAAAGAATCAAAGCTAAAGCGTTATGATTTTTGTACCACAGAAGCATCGCTGCATTTTTCCTGGCCTGTTAGAGAATTCATCGATGCTTGTGAGAACAGGAACTGGCTTGTTTTGTAGCTGGTCCACAACTTTTAATGCAACTGGACATTTTTATAGCCATCACTCATCACAACACCCTACTGATGACTTTCCTATCCCTTTTTTTTCTGCTGTTACATACATTGTAAGTGTGTTGTTGGTTTACATTGTGAGATCAGACCTACACAAATACACTGCTGACTACAAATACCTTTCCATTAAAAATGTCTCAAACGATAAATTATGCAGTATGAACGAGTTCCGCTGTACACCGATCAGCCATAACATTATGACCACCTGCCTAATATTGTGTTGTGGTGCATCGAGTATTAACAGCATGAACTTCTTCAGCAGACCAGCCTTCGCTCCACATGAGCATCAATGAGCCTCGGCTGCCCATGACCCTGTCACTGCAGTTTTGGAGATGCTCTGACCCAGCCGACGAGACGTCACATAACATAAACTTTGAGAACAAAATGTTTACTTGCTGCCTTCTAAATATATTCTTCCCACTAACAAGTGCCAGGATGAAGAGATAATCAGTGTTATTCACTTCACTGGTCATAATGTTATGGCTGGTCGGTGTATATAACAGAACTATTCAAATCTTTTCCAGAGCTTATTTTTTATTTATGTTTCATTGTTCATTGGCGAAACAAGGAAGCTATTTATAATGTTGCTGTGTCACTTAACTTTGTATTTTGTGTGGCGAATTTGTAAAAATTGCAGCCGATTTAGAAATGAGAAGTCACGAAGTTGGAAGTAGTGTATCTCTTTTTGCCAGGTGGACCTGCCGATGCTGGTGACAGACTGCATGCAGTCCTGCTCTTCTTTAGATTTTCAGAACTCAAAGATATTATTTTTGCAATTAAATTATATTTCCTAACCAAAGCAGAAGAAAACTAATAACCACCAATACATTCTTATACAGGTGTCATATCAATAGGATAAATTGTTTGGTTTAAATATTTTAACATGTCTGTTGTTTTTGTAGGCCATGAGCCAGGACATAAACCAGGCTTATAAAACTACTGACTAACTGCTGAGTGTCAAATGCATATTCAAAAAGCTCTAATTAAACGTTTAATAAAGAGGTGCTATAAAAGAGCAGCATGTCCTTGTCTAAGAAAAGTTAAACACACACACACACACACCTGCTTTTTCTGTCTCCTTTCCTCCCTCTTTTTTTCGACCTCTATTCGTTTCGCTTCCTCCTCCAGCCTCAGTCTCTCCTCCTCCGCCGCCTTCATCTGAGCCTGAGGCAAAAAATAAAAGAAACACATTGATGGACTCGTAATTCAATACAACGTATCTAATTACATTTACCGGCCCATTCAGTGCTCACCAGCTTCTCCTCCTCCCTCCTCCTCTTCATCTCCTCTACCTCCTTCTTGCGCTCTTCACGCTGCTGAGCTCGCTCCTTCATGGCTGAACAAAATCGAGGGAGAGAAATTACAAAAGAATTCAAAGGTCAGGATGAAAGTCGGGTATAGGTATGATCAAGCAACATCTTGGTTCGCTGCCTTACAAACAGCATATGCTTCTACCTTTTATCAGCTTATTTGGGAAAAGCTTTTATAGTTAAGAGCTTAAGAGGTTTTAAAGCCTCGATCAATGGCTGATCTATTTTTCTCTGTCTCCACTATCCTATTTTCCCAATCATAGAATCAGCGCTTATTTAGAGAAGCAGCACACCTTTTAGGAATCAGCTCATGTTTCTGTGAGTTTGTGAGGAGATGTGGGAGTCTCTTAAAACACAGGCAAAAAAATATTGCTTTGGGTTTTGCAAATCTATTTCTGCTTTGAGAATACACTTTAGCTGTACAGACGGCAAGAAGCATCAGAGTAGGAGTTAATAATGTGATGCATCGATTTAGAAAAGTGTGTGTCGGATACAAGTTTTTAACATATATGCATCTGTAAAACCCGATCTTTAAATATAATTATTAGATACTCTATACTTTAGTTATTTAGAAAGTGTACCTTAATGTCGTTAAATGTAGCACCAGGGTTTTGGAGGTACGTCTCATTTCACTGTGTACTGCGTCAGCTATATAAGGCCCGTTTGTGAAAGGGCCATGCGTTAGAAGTCAGAAGGCACTTAAGTAAATTTAGGATTTAAACCAAAGAAATCTGTACTATATTAAATTGCATAGCATCTTATTTTTTTTCCATTGCATTGAATCACATTGTGTTGAATCAAATGGAAATCGGATCGCAATAGGGGGTGAATAGTATCGTATCGCATCGGTAGCTCCATATGTAGCATTAATGCATCGTACTGTTGACAATGCTTTAGTTATGGAGATGCACATCAGTATTAGATACACACAAACAAACAGCTTTATCCATGTCTAGGTCACAATACCTGCAGAAATAGCCTGGTGTGTGTCTGTCTATACATTGACACCACCTGTGTGGCCTCAAGTAACAACATTTCCTGTCTCATTCTCACTGTCAGTCCTCCCACATAGTACTAAATTCAGCCTGCGAGACTTTGAAGTGTGACTTTTTTCTCATGGATAATTCTCCCTCACAACAGCACGAAAAGAATCTCTGAGAAGTTGTCACCTCCAGCAGAGGAGGTGTGTGTGATTGTGAGTGTATGTAAATCTGACCTCGAACCGCAGGATGAAGGCTGGCCAGACGACTGTCATGTTCTTTAGGTGCAGGACGACTGGCACTGTTTCCGCCCGTGGCTCCTTTTGATCTATAAGTGTGAAGTGTACGAATAATGTATTCGGATTTATTTCTTACAGTGGATTCTTTTCGCCACTTATACAAAAGGCGGCATCAACCATAATGAATTTTAATTAAACCAATTCATAATTGCAGTGATATTTTCAGAAATTTTTTAAAGCAAGCTGCTGCTTTGGGATTTCTAGTTTGTAAACAATGCCAGGGAATGTACCTTGTCTTTATAACATTCTGAGGTACTGATGGTTTGAGCTGGACTGCCAGCTGTTCGGCTTTTTCTGCTTCCTCCTGGAGTTCCTGTAATTTCTGTCTCTCCTGCAGCTCTGAGATCATATCCTGCTGTTCTTTAAGAAGGCGTTTTTGCTCTGTAATAATCCTCTGCTGAGCCATGTGACGATGCTCAAAATGTCCGCCATTCATTTCTGTGCCCGGACAGTGGGGGGCGACACTCAGTTTCCGCCCCTCTCGAACCTCAGCTAAAGAAAGTGCAGCGTGTCGACGAGTCACTTGCCAGGCCCGAGTGGGTGGGGCTTCTCTCCTGTCAGTCAAAGTGGGTGGAGGAAGAGCCGAGGTGGCTCGTTGTGCTGGTACCTGGGCCTGGAGTTGATAAAGAAGTAGAAATTTATTCAGGGGTTTTTTTTGTCTGTGCAGGGGATATAACTGATTACGCAGTCTCAGATGTCATGCATCTTCTGTGCCAAATTCCTTTTTTCCTAGTATTCCTAGTTTTTAATTAACTCCATTCCTCATGTCTCATTGAACACAAAAAAGCACAAAGATCACAACAGATAAAGCTAACAAAGTCTAGAGGGGCCTTTTATTTCCTTTTCGATAAGCAGTCTTATTTGCTGAGGAAAGAAAAAAAAAAGCTGTGCTATGAGCTATGTATTTAATTGTCCATAAGGCCTTGCGCAAATAACAAACAGGAAAAGAATAAGCTGAAATAAAGTTTAAAAGCCATATCTTTTGATACATGCATTATCCTATAGATAGATAGATAGATAGATAGATAGATAGATAGACAGACAGACAGACAGACAGACAGACAGACAGCCAGCCAGCCAGACAGACAGACAGACAGCCAGCCAGCTAGACAGATGGGTGACCAAAGGAAAAAACGAAATAAATTAAAGGAGAAACCTATTGGGTGCAGGTGACAGGTTTACAATAGTCTACACAGAGAGGGAGATATAATAGTAGCTCTGCGCTACATAAACCTCTCATTACTGGGATGAACACACATCTGACAGTTCATTGGTGCAGAAAGATTTGGAAAAACCTGAGGTGATATCAGAAGAGATCCTTCGCCACTTTAGTGTTATCTCCCTGATCAGCATTTATTTCTTTTACTGGCCTGCTTTGCTTTCACTTGACCCCTTAGAGCACCATGGCACTGCGATAAAACCTTTATCCTTATGGGTGTGGGCTTCAGATTGACGCCACTCCTTACACACATGCACAAGGCAGGAGGGCTAACTTGATGAGGAAGAAACTGATGTACGTCATACGGAGTGACCGTTACTGAATGACCAGGTCTAAACCTGAGTGGCAACTTTGGAAAACACAGGAATGACTGTGACTGCGTTTTTGACCGCCAACAACCATACACCAGATTAGGGGAAAATCTTCCACAGGTGTTTAGAAATGATATGATGAAGATGTACTTGTGCTTCTTAAAAGCGCAACACCTTACTTAATATACTTGTATGTTGCTTTTGAGTTTAATCCGTCAACGGTTTGTATATTGTGTCACATTATATTTTGATTAATTTTTTTGAGACTTTGCCAGTTTCCTAAAAAAAAGGAAAGAAGCTTAATATAGTAGTAATTGTACTTGCATTATTACTTATTATAACAATATTTTAAAAATATCCCCTAACACAGGGATAATTGAACGATAAACTTTGGAAAAAAAAAAAAGGTGAATAAAAAAAATGTAATCAAATACACGTTACCCAGTAAACGCAATATCCATATTAGAAGATGGCTCTCACACCAAGGTAACGTTCTGTGTGTTTTGTATATTCATTGAAAGATTTCTGCTCGTGTACATTGTTGTCATAAATACTATTTTAAAAACGACATAAAATTTTCAACATTTTTTAATCTATTATCAAATAATAAAATAGTAAGACACAAGACCAAAGTACATGTGTGTTTTATGTGTGTTTCACTTACTGTGTTGTTTTCTGATTGGTTCGCGGTTTCTGGCTGGATTGTGATTGGCGAGTCGGTGCATTTCTTGGTTGTTAGTTTCCCTGAAGCAGCTGCATCGATCAGGGCGGCCATTTTCCGCCTGGTTTCTTCCTGCTGGCTGAGCAGTTCCCTCCGGCCTCTCTCCATTCGGCACCACAAATGCCAATCACTCAGGCAGCGCCTCAGGAGCCGTCTTCGATCGCTCTCCTCTGCTAGCTGACAGTGCCTATAGGAAAAGCAGACACACTTCAGATTCAAACCTCAGATCAGACCCAAGACACAGTTAGAGTCCTGTGAGGGTTCCAAGTACAACTTTCCAACAGAGACTTCCTTACTCTGTGTGTGTGTGTGTGTGTGTGTGTGTGTGTGTGTGTGTGTGTGTGTGTTTGTGTATATATATATATATACACATACACACATAGGCACTACACATACCTGTTTTCCAGCCTCAGTTCCTCCTCCATCCTTTCAGCTTCTCTCTCTTTTCTCCTTACCCACACCAGCGCCCTCCACACCCGCCATGCCCTCAGTTGCCTCCTCCAATCACAGAGTGCCGCTGCTTTACCCAGTTGCACCCTTTTCTCTAACACCACAGAGTACCAGGCAGAGAAATGCTTCTGCATGCGCTAAAACAGGTACACAAACAAAAAAATTTATATATTCAAATGGCAATAAACGTTTTAACCCACGCTTTTGTTCCTAACCCACTTCTTTTTTTTGAGTAGACGACAAACCAATAATGACATTTAGCTATTATGTTCTAAACAGTCACTTGCTATAAATGAATTACTCTTAAATTCTGCTGTCTGATTGGTCAGAAGGGGTCGATTCGGTTTCTATCACAACAGCTATCTAAGAAAACAAGATGTTTTGGAACCAGGAGTTGGTGACCCTGGGACATTTGGAAAAAGTTTTCTATAAACCATGTTCCCTTGGTTTTGCTTCAATAGAGACAAAAAGACAGGCTGGTGAAGGAACAACTGATGAGAGCTGCTATAGTCATGAGCAATAACGATAATTATCTATGAATATCTAAATAGAATATATCATTGTTTAAAATCAGTCTGCAGATATTCAGTTGTATATCAATCTTTTGTAATACAGTCTGTATTACAATGAATAATTAAAACCATAGACATTTTCTTACCTGCAGGTTGAGAATGTGAGCCTTGGCCTCCACTTCTCGCTCTCTGTGACTCAGCTGCCTCTGTGTGACATGGTCAGGTTTTGGTGCGATGGAGTCTGTGACAGTGTTTGGTTTCACCAGCCTCTCTCGCTCCCTGTTTCACAGAAATATAGGCAAACCAAAGCCCTGTTGATGAACTGTCCCAGGAATATCCGAATTACAGCTAATGATTGTGTCATACACATAAATACTTTTAACAGTTTTAAAGGTCTTATGAAGGGGTCGACTGATTTATTGGTTTTGTCCATTAATCGCCATCGATAGTCGATTGCTGGAAATGTCGGCTATCTGTAAAAATCCATACCAATAGTTTTTCCGGGTTGCATTTGCACTAGAGCGGCTAAGGACGTCCGCTGTCATTATACAGCACAACAGCAGCCTCTAGAGGCGAATCACTGACAACACATTATTTTAACAAATAAACTATAAAAAATACTTCCAAAGCATTTATCTACTTTACTTAATTTTACAAATGGAATCTTACTTTAAAGCATTACCATTTTATATAAATCCAGACAAACATTTCAGACTTGAAAAGAATATAATAATAGATTAAAAGATATAAATATATAACTGCATTGTAAAAAATAATCATTATCATAGGGTAACAGTTGATACACATAAACTTGTATATTGGATTCAAAAATTGTGTTATCACAGTGTGATGTAATATTATTAGTAAAGTTTTTTTTACAAATGAGTCTCCAGTTAAAGTGCCTAATACTGTTGTAACTACTTTGTGGAAGAAATTGGAAGGTTAGTAAAATAGGGATGTTTATAGCTGCTATATTGTGAACATTAAGAGGAACTGTAACTACATCAGGCCGCCTCTCTGGAATAATAATGATCATGAACCTCTTTCGTGCCCGCTGCTCCATGTTCCTTTTCTCCTGCATCTCTCTGCGCAGGCGCACCACTTCCTGCTGCAAAAGCTCTTCTTGTCTCTGAGCTTCCAGTTTGCTCCTCCTCTGTTCCTCGCACTCCAGACGCTTAGCCTCCTCCAGCGCCTCCCTCCGAGCCTCCTGCTCCTTGCGTTGCCTCTCCCGCAACGCGTCCCTCTGTGCACGCCGCTCCTTGACCTGCTTGTGTCGTATGTCCATAGTGACGCATTGGTCGCGGCTCCTCTTCTTCTCGTTCCCCACGTCAAGCTGGAGACCCTGCACTGTCTTGCAGTCTATCACATCTGTCTCCATCAAATCCTGGAGGAAATGGCTCACCTCAAAGCTCTCATCTTCAGACAAAAGTTGGGAATACATGTCTGAAAAAGATGGGAGCAAATAATCAACTTTGATTCAGTCAGACTGCACCCCCCCTAAATATATTACACAAATCTGTACCATTAAAGTTTTTATAGTTTAGGTTTGCAGGCTGCTCTTCCTCTTCCTTGTCCTCTTCTTCATCCAGTTCAAGCTCTAGGCGCAGCTTCTTGTTCATCCAGTCGCTAAGAATAGACTGTGCTGTGGGATACAAAACAGAAGAACACAAATGAAACTGTCAAAATAAAGTACTTAATAACAAATATTTTGTAGCTAGTCATATACATCCAGCTGCTTCAGGGGGCTTTATTTTGTGATGATAACCATCTGTGTGTATTCTGCTATTTACCTAAATTCTTACTGGATCATTAATCACACAATTACTTAAAATGGTTTCATTACAGGTTATAAGCGTTCACTAATAAATATCCATCAGAATTTCACAACAGCATAAAACTAACAAATTAGTGCATTAAATATGAACATGATATATAATACTAAACTGGTATAAAAATAACTGATATAGAAAACTGGTATAAAACACTTTCATTACTAAATTTTTAATTACATATAAACTGTCAATCATATATCATTTAAATAGACTGGCATAGTAATGACAACCTCAAATTATTCCTTTGCAAATGACCAGGGATTATATTACAGCACCTTCGATTACAGTGGAGAGGATTAAGGGCCCAACAGTGTTAGCTTGTGGTGCTAGGGCTTGAAACCAAGACCTTCTCATCAGGATCTCGGAGTTTTAACCAAAGAGCTTCCAAAAATTTTCCTATCAGGGAATCAAACCCCAGTATTTTATCTAATAATATGTTAATGGGAGGAGGAAGGAAACCCATGCAGACGCAGGACAAATGTTGGAAAACCTGTACAGTAATTTCAGCGATTCTAAATTAGGCTCTTAAATAAGTTTGGGTTTGTTAAGGGAAAAAAAAACATTCCTGTATGTAAGATTAGTGGGTGCATATGTACCTTCACCATACGCATCATCATGGTCCTGGAGCTGATCCATGCTTTGCAGGGCTACAGCCGTATTCGGTTTACCAGAGCGTGGTTTCTGTGAAGATAACACTTGAGATACAGCGAACTCCGACGCCATCTCTACCTTCTGCAAAAAATAGAAATGGGTGCATATCTCAATCTGGGCATGTGAGTTTGTCATATTTATTTATACCCACTAAAAGTCAATCTAACCTTCATCCACGTGTTTATATCCCCATCAGTCAGGTGCACCTACAAAAGACATTCTATTAATTCATATAAAATGTAAGTAATAAATAAACACTTTGAACGTGAAACTTAACGTGGAACCTCTGTCTGGATGAACATGATCAGAAAGTGAATAAATCAAATCTAGGGGTTTGTTATGGCCGATCAAAAGATCTTTAAACAAATAACAGCAAGGAAAAACACAACATTTGAGAGGAAAATGTGGTTTAGCACGTTTATATGTGATGGAGAAGAAACT